>CM044105.1:20311074-20459158 GCA_024174645.1 Lemna minuta
GATGTTGTGTGTTATCAAAGCCTTAACCTTGTGCAGGCATGGTAGAAGGTCATTCTAGTCTAAACTCGTCGAACTACATCATCATCCCGCCGAGTAACCTAAAAATCCCATTATGAATCATTGCGACCAACCCAATCCTTTGGCTCAGCCTAATCCAGAAAATCAACCTAAACTCCAAAAACATTACATCAATCCTTCGATTGAAGTGGAAACATTTGAGAAACCATCTTATATTCGTTATATCAAACTAGGAATTTTTCAAATCCTTCCAGACTTCTATGGAAATATTGATAAGGATCCCTATGATCATCTCCCAGAGTTCTCTAAGATTTGTGCTACTATTAAAGATGATTATAGTTCCATTAAATTAACACTCCTCCCATTCTCATTAAAGGGAGAAGCTAGATATTGGTTCTCCAATTTAGAAGTCACCACTTGGACTAAACTTTTCAATGATTTCATCACCAGATTCTATCCTCATGGGAAGACCAATATAAAGAGGAAACTGAATGCTAATGATCAGCTTTATTAATCTTGGAATAGATTTCAAGTGCTCGCAAGGAAGTGTCCTCATCATGGTTTCTCTTGTTGGAAACTAGTTCATTATTTTTACCAGTTTCTCACTCAATGCTAATGATCAGCTCTATTAATCTTGGAATAGATTTCAAGTGCTCTCGAGGAAGTGTCCTCATCATGGTTTCTCTTGTTGGAAACTAGTTCATTATTTTTACGAGGGCATGGATTGCCAAAATAAATAGATCATAGATGCTTCATGTGGAGGTTCCATAGACAGTAAAAGTGAAGATAAAGCCTTCCAAGTCTTGAAGGAATTAAGTTGAAATTTCTTCAATTACACCGCTTCATCTACATATAATAGAGCTAATGTTACCTTAAAAATGAAGGAATATATATGAATTAGAGAGACATGTGACGAGATGAATCTGCACGGTCATTGAAAACACAGTATAAGTGTAAAAAATAAATCTAAACTCTCCAATTTTGAAAAATAATTACGAATTTAAGAGTATAGTGGTAAATATGAGTCGAATCCATAGAGAATTAAGGTATTTTGAGGTATTTCTTCAAATTCGATCAAATTAGACGATGAATTGAGGTAAAAAATTTGAGATTTGGATAGATTTGGAGAGATAACTCAAAGACGAATCCAATAGGATAAAAATCACTCGATTTGGATCAAGATTCGCGGAGAAATCAAAGAGCAAATATTAGGTAGAAAATTGATCACAAGGAGAGAGAAATCTCAAAATTAAATCTAAAATTAACCTAATCAAAGATTCAAAATTAGAGTATAATGATAGAAGATGAAAGATTAGGATGAAAACGCATAATCTAACTCGAAGTCGCGCTTGAATTGATCCAATTGATTGGCAGATCAAGGGCTTTTCATTATGCGAATTCGAAGACATAAATCGACATTCAAGAAAAATTTTCTCCCTATTCTTTTGAGAAAATCTTGATTTCAAACACTCCTTGGGTGCGGAAATGAGTCTAAGAGAGGAAGAAATTAAGATATTCAAGGACTGAGTTGTCTAAACAGTTTGATCTACTAAAAAAAAATCCAATAATACATTTTCTATTGAAGAACATGTGTATAAATAGGCAAAATTGGGTGTAGCTATTGGATTTGGCATTTCATCTTTGATAAATGGCTGCGATGAAATGCCAGGATGTGAATCGTCATCTTTAAGTTGCATCCATCCGATCCAAAATGGAGGGCCCACCCAAATGAAGCCACATGTTTGCATGAAGTTGGATCGTCGTGTAACACCAGTCATTCGATCTTCATCGAACGCCTGAGATGTTGCCACGCATCCACAAAAGTCCATCGGGTGGATTTAATCTCAGCCATTATAACTCCTTAGATGAATGGCTGAGATTAAAATATTTTAAAATACGAATCGTCATCCAATCAGAATGCATCGCGTACCCCCCGACTTAAGTAAAGATCGACAATTTTGATTTAAAATTCAATTCGAACACTTCAGAGTGCGCACGTCGCCTACGATAAAATAAACAAAAAGAGAGTCCCACATGACAAAAACTGAGGCAAAAATCATGTATATAAGGAGTGAGTCTTAAGTGCATCATCCCTTCACCGACAAAATTATTGAAAAACTTTCTGGGAATCACAATTATTGTTTTCTTGATAGGTATTTTGGATACAACCAAATTTCCATTAATCCTATATATCAGTAAAAGACTACTTTTACTTGTCCTTTTTGAACCTTTGGATATATGAGAATACCATTTGGATTATGTAATGCCCCAACCACCTTTAACGCTACATGTTATTTATATTCTCTAATATGGTAGGAAACTTTTTAGAAGTTATTATGGATGACTTTTCTGTTTGTGTATCTTCATTTGAAAATTGTTTGGAAAACGTGAAGAAAGTCCTTTCAAGATGTGTAGAAAATAATATAGTCTTAAGTTGGGAGAAAATCCATTTCATGGTGAGTGAAATTATTAGGGCATGTAGTGAGTGAAAGAGGCATTGAGGCTGATTAACTAAAGATAGAGGTTATTGAGAAGTTACCCACTCCTAGAAACCTCAAAGCCCTTAAATATTTCCTAGGTCATGATGGTTTTTATTGTAGGTTTATAAAGGATTTCTCCAAAATTTCAAGACCTTTGAGTTCACTCTTAGTTAAGAACACTCCTTTTGTCTTCTCAGAGGAATGCCTTAAAGCTTTTAACACTCTTATGAAACTTCAATATTATCCCCTTTTTTAACAGTCACATATTTGGAGAAAGCCTTTTGAACTCACATGTGATGCATCAAATATGACCATGGGGGGCTGTTTTAGGACACCATATCAATGGAAAATTAGTTGTGATCTGTTACGCTAGTAGAACTTTAGATGAAGCCCAAAAGAATTGTACCACAGTTGAAAAAGAACTCCTTGCAATTGTATTTGGTTTAGAAAAATTTAGATCATATCTTCTTGGGTCTAAAGTCATTATTTACACTCATCATTTAGCCCTTAAACACCTATTTAGCAAGATAGAATCCAAGCCAAGGTTAATTAGGTGGATTTTACTCTTACAAGAATTTGATTTATAAATTTGAGTTAAAAAGGGGTTTAAAAATGGAGGGGATGACCACCTATCAAGGATCCATGAAGCTCAATATTTCTTGAACGATGTTTTTTCTAGATGAACAATTATTGACCATCTTGCAAGTTTCCTCATGGTATGCCACATTAGCAATTATATTGTGTTTGAAAGAATTCCTACATGGTAGTCCAAACATAATAAAAATGTATTCTTTGAAAAATGGAAAAAATATTTTTGGAATGAACCTTATTTATAATGTTGGGGAGCTGAAAATGTGTTGAGAAGATGTGTGACAAAATAAGAAAAATTTAACATCCTTCAAATGTGTCATTCATCACCAAGTAGAGGACATTTTTCAAGGATGAAAACAACAACAAAGGTACTATAATCAGGTTTTTATTGGCCTTCATTATTTAGGCATGCCCATGACTATTTTTTTAACGATGTTTAGAATGCCTATCAATCTGTAACATTTCAGCCAAGGACATGATTTTAGTAAAGAATGCCTAAACCCAATTTTTGTAGTATAGATTTTTGATGTGTGGGTATACACTCTATGGGCTCATTCCCATCATCCTTTGGGTATGAATATCTTTCTAGCTGTTGATTATGTTTCCAAATGGATTGAAGTTATAACTATGAAAACTTGTGATCATAAAGTAGTGATGAAAGTCCTAAAAAACCGCATATTCTCTAGGTTTGAATGCCCTCGCACCAATATTAGTGATAACGAAGCACATTTCATTAATGCACAAGTTAAAGCTCTCTCAAAGAGGAATGGTGTCAATATAAAATGTCTACCCCATATCACCCTCAAACCAATGGTCAAGTAGAGGTTTCCAATCGTGAGATTAAGAGGATTCTTCAAAAGATTGTAAGGCTTGATAGAAAAATTGGTCGCTGAAATTAGAAGATGCACTTTGGGCCTATAGGACAACCTATAAATCTCTAATAATATGCAGTTTAGACTAGTAATTACATGATTTTTAATGCAAATTAAGGCATAAAATTTTTCATTCTTATACATGTTATCATATTTTGAGTGTATTCTATCATTCTATGAAATTTTAAGTTATAATATCAAAATATACTATTTTTAGGAATAATCATTCATAATTACAAAGAGATATTTGAGATTAGACTATTCCCATTTTATATTTGAGATTATATCTAAGTTTTAATTTTCAAATAATAAGAGAACATATTTTTTGTATACACTCATTTATTTTTCTTATTTTATTTTCCAAAGGGAATGAGTGTATTTTTAGATTAAAATTTATTCTCATTTTATTTATTATATTTGACTTTTTAAAATGATTTATTAATTAATTTCTAATCAAACAAAAAAAAATTGATTACCAAGGAGTTGTATTTTGAAAGTTATGAATTTTCAAATTTTTAGGGATTTTTCTAGACTTTTTAAAAAAAATTCTGAATTTTTCAGGATTTATTTTGAATTTATTTAAGTCTAAAAACATAAAAAATTCAGTATTTATATGTGCTGATGTGGCAGATGATGTGGCAACATGCTTACAGGTCAACATGTGGCAACATATGCTAATTGTCACACATGTCGCAGAGTGCATGCATTATTAGAGTGCGCAAGTAATTGTTAAGCACCTTATTAAGGGTATATGCTAATTTTTAATATTGTGTATACATTTATATGTGGTTTTTTCCTTATTTTTTTGTGTGAGACTATCTTTCTATTATTTTTAATGTAGGTGAAGTGGCATGACTAGAGGTGTCGGATTTCACAATTTTATAAGAGGCGTCGATCTTCACTTGCTAAGGAAGCATACGTGGCGCACTTTGATTCAGCGATGATTCATTTTATAAAAATGACAAATCTCAGCCATCCATCAAAAGAGTTATAACAGCTCAAATTTAAAGCGTGTGTTGGACTACTCCGAGTGGGGGTCTATTGAAGGTCTAATAGTAAGCGTTTCACGACGATTCATGTATTCGTGATAATGCGGCAAACTTTGGGCGCTCCGATGGAGATCTAACGGCTGGGATTTAAAGATACCGATTCACCTCCCCTCTTCTCTTAAAAGATGAAGAGACAATCAAACAGCTACACCCAATTTCAACTCTATTTATACTCTCTCTTTGATTGAAAATGTATTCTTGGGTGTTTTGATTAATCGATCTATTTCGACATCTCAATGCTTGAATATCTTATTTCTTCCTCTTCTAGAATCATTTTTGCATTCAAGGAGTGTTTGAAATCAAGATTTCATTGAGAGAACGAGAAGAATTGAACTCTATCTGAAATCCAAATTTTCATATTTCGAAACACATAATGAAAAGCCTTGATCAATCAATAAATTGGATCATTTTGAACACAATTTTGGGCTAGGTTATATGTTTTCTTCCTAGTCTTTCTTCTTGTAGCATTATATTTTAATTTAGAACGATAGATTAGTTGAATTTTATGAATTTTTAATATTTACTCTCTCTTCGCCATCGATTTTTCTACCTTGAATTTGCTCCTTGATTTCTCATTCACTGCTTGAACTCTATATTTTATTTTTTGAAATGTGGAATGAAAAGCCTTGATCCAGCGATGAATTGGATCATTTCGACTACAATTTTGGGTTACAGCATGTGTTTTATCTTTCTTCTTGTAGAATTAGATTTTGATTTTGAACAGTAAATTAGTAGAATTGCACAAATTTTTAGTGTTTTCTCTATCTTTGTAATCAATTCCTTTTACCTTGATTTCTCCGTGAATACTGATCCAAATTGAGCGACTTTTGATTCCATATATTTTTCTTGGAGTCTTCTTTCCCAAAATACTAATTTATATGATTTCTCACCTGAATTCATTATATGATTTGATCAAATTTCAATAACATCTTCAAATTTCCCCTAAATCTGTGGATTCAACCCCTATTTACCACTATACTAGTCAATTTGTGATTAAACCTTCAAATTAGTGAGTTTGGTATTAATTGTGACAAGAATTCATGTGTTTTTAATGATGGCGTGAATTCATTTTGTCAATCATCTACATGAATGTCCCCTTATAGCCTAATTTTTGGAAAATCATGTCATTTACTAGTCGAAATTGAGTGCAAAGCTTATTGGGCCACACGAGAGTTGAACATCAATCTTTGTGAGGCTAGTAAAAATAGACTCGTTCAAGTTAGTGAGCTTGATGAGTTAAGGAATGAGTAATACATTAGCTCCAAAATCTACAAAGACAAAATGAAAAAACGCCATGTTGAGCATATAAGGAGAAATAATTTTGTTAAAATCAAGATGGAATGGGACTTTTGTTGCTATTCATGATATGGATAATGAAGCAATGAAGATCATAGATCCTAAGAATGGAACTACCTTTGTGGTGAACGGGCATAGACTAAAGAGATACTTTGATCACAAAAGCATTCCATCTTAAGAAACAATCCTATTAAAGGAATACTAACTTTTTGAATGTCAGCTAAGGACTCTAAACTAAGCACTTTTTGTGAGACAACCCAAGCTAATCTACACCATCTTTTGTCTTCTCTTCTCTATTTTTTTTATTTTGTATAAGAAAAGTTCCCAATGACGATCATGCAATTGAAACTAGCACAGAGAAAGTGAAGTGAGGTTGAAGAACAAAAAGAAAGGAAAAGCACAAAAGAAGGCTAAAATCTGAAATTTCTCTTCATGCACCTTCAAATATTCAAGAGGAGAGATAGTTTTAGTTGAGCTGTAGCTATCATATGCATGAAATTGAAAATTTTAAATACATCAATTGAATTAAATTAATATCACAAACTTATCTAAGTTGAATTTTTATCTTAGTCATTCCCTCCTATACTCCACCTTGGTGTTGAAGCTCGAGATATTCTTTTGAAGGGAAATGGTAGTGATTATTTACACTCATGTCCACCTAAGATTAGATCCAATGAGTCCATTATCCTTGAGCATATGTGTCCTTTGTTAGGGAGTCCTGAGATTTCCAAGGTCCTTAGGTGCTAAAGACCCCCACCCCCCAAGAGTCTTAGAGATATATTATCTTATAAGTCCTGTGTAGCTGAAAAAGTTTGAAGCTCCTTCAAAAAAAAAAGAACAAAGGAGCAATGATAAAAGAGGATCGTAGAAAAAAATTATGAATTTCAAAGTTTCACAATGCAAAGTTGCAGTAAAAAATTTTAAAGTTCTAAGCTTCAGCTTTTAAGTTTCAAAGTTCAAAGAAAAGCCTCAAGCGCAAGTTATCTAATCTCATGCATTGTAAATCAAGCCTCAAGGCATCATTATTAGCATTCATTGTCTACCTCCCCAATCCATAAAGCAATCACCAAGGTCTTGCATACCTTTTGGACAGAGAGGGGGTACGAGGGGGATGAGTATGTAAAGGGAATTAGGGAATCTCGGCTTTAAACCCTTTAAAAGGAACATGGTTGATGTATGAGACTCTGCACCATATAGTGTAAATTACTTAGTGCTTAGAAGGAACATAAATCAATGCCTTTCAAGTGTACGTTTCTAGAGTGAAGGATGGCAAAGATATCTTTGCTACATAGTTAGGCTTAATATTTTTCTCTATTTTATCATTTTTAGGGACTAGCAATCTTTAAGTTGGGGTGTGATAAGAGAATAAAAAGTAATTTTAAACATCCATAAATTGCTCTTATTAAACTTTATTAAACTCTTAAACATACCATTACATCCACCATCTCATTATTTAATATTTAGAGAATATAAGTGTGATAACACACTAATTAGACATGATAATACATAATTATTAATGCATATTAAGGAATAAAAGATTTCATTCCTATGCATGTTATCATATTTATAAGTATTTATCTATCATTCTATGAAAAAGTCATTATAATATCAAAATACTTTAATTTAGGGTTAATTACGATGAATTAAAGATAAATAATTTTATAACCCATCTTTATTTGAGTTTATAAGTGGTTTTAAGGTTAAATAATAAGAGAAATCATTTTATAAGCATTAATTTAATTTTCTAAAGTTAAAATCTTAAAGAAATGAATGTAATTTTGAAATATAAATTAAATCTCTTGTTATTTATTAATTTTGACTTTTAAAATGATAAATAATTAAATTTTTGATCAAATGAAAGAGACTTCGATTAATTTGGACTTATATTTTGAAAGTTATAAATTTTCTAAATTTTTGGAGGGATTTTTCAGAATTTTTCTAAATTTTTAATGAATTTACAAGGATTTTCTGGAATTAAAAATCAAATTTTATAATTAAAAATTGATTTTTGAATATTTTCTAACGCGCAGGTGACGTGGAGCTATCAGAGCCGTCCGATCGCATCGCGATCGACGGTCGAGGCGAGGAGGCGACGTGGCAACGTGAGAAGCGTCAGATCGCGTGAAGATTTAAAGGCCGTTGATCTTCACTTAAATCGATTGGACATGTGGCGAAATCAGGGTTCAACAGATCGTCTTAATCTCGACCGTTGATCACAAGAGTTATAACGATCAAGATTAGAAAACGAGAAAACACATCTAATGCGTCCGATCGTGATCCAACAGTGGCGTTTCAATGCGTTTTATAACGCGCGGTGATGTGGCTTCATCTCGAGCATCCGATCACGATCCAACAGCCATGACTTAACGGTAACAATTCGCAATCAAGCATTTCATCAGAGCCGTTGATCACTTTAATCGGACGATTACGCCCAAATGTCCTATAAATTGAGATGTTCTTTGTATTTGTAAAGCATTCGAGAACAATTCAATCAAATTGAACTATTTATACACCAAACCTCTTGAATCTCTTGATCCCAATCGCTTCTAGACACATTTCCGCATCCGAGGAGTGCTTAAGATCAAGATTTCGACGATAGACGAGGAAGAAATTGACGCTTGAACTCTACAAATCGCGATTTTTGGATTTTGAAGAATAGCCTTGATTTCGGCAATTAACTGGGTTAATCCAATCGCAATTGTGGGTTAGTGATTGTGATTTATCCTAATCTATCTTTGTTTAAGTTTAATTTCTTTTTAGATTAGTAATTTAGATTAAATTCATCTTTAATTTTGGTATTTTCGTTCTTCTGATTTTCAAAAATTTCACCTCACTTCGATCTTCAATTTCTCCACGAAATCAAAGTCAAATTTGATGGTTTTTTATTTCATGGAATCGTCTTGAAGTTTTATTTCATAAAATACCATTTTCCCCAATCTATCATCAATTCATCATCCGATTTGATCAAATTCGAAGAGATCATAAAAAATTTCCCTATTTCCTTGTGGATTTGACCCATATTGACCATTATACCCCTCAAATTCAAGATATTTTCATTAAATTGATAATTTTGGACTTAATTTTGACATGAGACCATGTACAATTGACGACCTCGCGGTCTTGAATCGTTAAAGTGCATCAAATAGAATTACTCTACTTGACTTTCCCCTTCTTTATTTTAGGAACCCGCAAACAAGAGAAAATGGAACACCTCCTCAAGAGCAAAACTCTTTAAAATATAAGTATTTTTTTACTCAATGGGCTGTCTAAGGAAGCCTCTTTGAGTCCAATTCAAGAAACCATGAGGGGGAGACCAGTGCTCGTTATAGTTTCTCTCATCTCTCTCCTCATAGGGGCTCTAAAAAGGAAAACTCTCCTTTTAAGAGGAGCTTCTTCTTCTTTGTGTTTTCTCTTAAGGTTTATTTTCCTCCTTGTTATTCTTTCGTTATGCCAATGGTGAAGGTGTAGTTGATAATATTTGGAAGATGAATGAAAATGCTAGTTTAACTCTCGACCTCTCTCCCTTTCTGAACTCTCTGACTTTTCTCCCTCCCAATCCCATTCTCTTTTGTGATTTTTCTATACTTCGATCTTCCTCTCCCTCCATTTTCCCGTAATCTTCCTTCTCATCTCATTCTTGCTCACTTTCACTCTCTCTCTCTCCTTATTGGCTTTAATTTCTTTTTCAACAAAAAAATTTCTCTGTTGATCTTTCTCACTTTCTTTCTCCTCTATCGTCCTTCCACACTATTTCTCTCTCAGAACCTTTTGATCTCCCTCTTCTACTCTCTATTTTGATCTCACGCTTTCTCTCTCCCTCTCATTCTCTCTCTCTCTCTCTCTCTCTCTCTCTCTCTCCCTCAAGTTCTTACGCACTCGCCCTTGCTCTCTCACCTTTCCCTCTAGCATTTCCTCTTTCTCTATCTCAAAATCCCTCTCTTTTCCTCCTCTCACTCTCTTGCTTGTTCTCACTCTCACACTCAATCTCTCTTTCTCCTTGTGTCACTCTTGCTCTTTCTCTTGCTCTTCATGTCTCTCTTTTGCCCTTTCTCGCGACCACACTTCATGTCTCTCAATCTCCCATTCTCTCTGTTCTTCATTGAAATTTGTCTCCCATTCTCTCTCCCTTCTCTGCTCCCTCTCACTCTCTCCCTCTTCTTCTCTTTCTCTCCCTAAATTCTCTCTCTCATTCTTGGTCACCGTTGGTCTTGCTCTCTCTCTCTCTCTCTTTTCTCTCTTTCATGATTTCCCATTCTATCTCTCTTGAGATTCACCTTCCATTATCTTGCTCTCGTTTTCTCTCTCCCTCTCACGATCTCCTCTTTTCTCCCTCTAAATCTCTCTCACTTCCTCACTTTCACTCTCTAGTTCGCTCCTTCCCCCTCACTCTTTCTTTCCCTCTCTCACAACCTCACTTTCTCTCTCCCTAAGTTCCCCTTGCACTCACTCTCTCTCTTCCTCATCCTCGCGATCCCCATGTCTCTCGTTACTGCTCTCTCTTTCTCTATATTCTAACCCCTTTCATGTTACCTCCTTCTCGTGCTATCTATTTATGTCTCTACATCTCTTACTCGTCGTCTAGTCCGCTTAACATCTCTCTCCCTTTCTCTCTTTTCCGCTCCCTCTTGCTCTCTCCCTCTTTCTCTCTCTCTCTATGTTGATATTTCTCTCTCCAAAGTTCTCTCTTGCTTACTCTCAATCTCTCTTTCATTTTTCAATTGCTCACCCTCTCATCTCTCCCTCTATTGCCTTCTCTCTCTCTCTCTCTCTCTTGTCCCTCTCATGATCTCTACTTCCTCCCTCTAAAGCTCTCTCACCTTCTCTCTTCCACACTCCTCTACACTGTCTCCCACTCACCCTTTCTCTCTTTTGCTCAATTTTATCTCTCTTTTGATATCCATTTTCTCTCGCTTCCTAAAGGTCTCTTCTCTCTCTCTCTCCTCTCTCTCGCGTTCTCTAACTCATCCTCTTTCCTTCTCTCCATTAAACTCCCCATTTCTCACTCTTCCTTTGGTTTCCCTTTCTCTCCTTTTCCCCTTTATTATATCCTTCTCTTGCATTCTCTTCCCAAAATTTTTAGCTTATTAGTAAGTCTCTAATATCCTTCTACTCCTTATACCCTCTAATTTCTTTTCTAATTGATATTGTAATTAATCTTGGTCATTGTCCTCTCCTTCTACTCAAATTGACCTTTTCTTGCCCTAAAGTCCCTCAGATCAACCTAGGAAGCTATATGCCTTAACTATCTCCATTAATTCATGTTTTTCAAGATTTTAAATAGTAAATTTTTTGGGCTTAAAAGCACAATGACTCTCAACTAAACAAATTTTTCTGGCTTGTTATTAAAAATTTTCGAGCTTTTCGTACCTGCAAAGTACTATCATGTATGAGAAGGTGTCATTGATGCATTCATTTTCATCATTATAAATGGGTTGTAACACATAATTCTTATTAGTATAATGCATGTTATCATGTTTTTTTATATTGCACGTTAACACATATGATGTATTCATCATTTCATTCCGCGCATATACTCAACATGCATCTATTTAGTCCTAATTTGGTAAATAAATAAATATGTCCTGTCATACACCATTCTTTTCAATTAGGAATACTATGAGACTAAACCCATTTGACTCTTTCAAATTCAAGTGGTTGAATTCTCACATTTTCTATGAGTTATGTGCATTTAGGACATAGGTATGCAAGTAGGAAAGCATGGATACGAGAGGACGATAAGAGGAAAGAGGATACAACTCTCTACTAAATTTAAACACCAAGCTAACAATATTTTGATAAAATGTGGTAAATAAGGTTTGTATTTGGTAGAGGGACCATCATAAGGTTTTTAGGATAATCCAAAATTGATTTAGAGTGAATATTGGGCCAATCTCCATATTTTTAAGGAGGTTGGACCAAACCTAACTTTTATTTAATGAGACCTTAATTTTTTCTCACGATTTTAGATATTTTTGAATGAAAATATAGTGGATTAAAATCTTGATCCAATGAAGAAAATTTCATGGAAAAATGAGTTATATTTTGTGGGATATTCAATTTCTAAGTTTAGGGATTTTTTTAGAATTTTTTAGGGACTTTTCTGATTTTGAGCATATTTACAAAAATGTCACTTTGTTTTTTTGAAGTAGAAATTTACATAAATGCCCCTCTAATTTTTTTAAGTATAAACTTATAGAAATGCCTTCCGATTTTTTAAAATCATGATATCTCATGATCTAGATGGAGTTTTGAGATGAAATTTTATTTCTAGATTCATCTTTTTTTTAACCCTCTATCCATCATACCCTTGGATCAAACAATTGACCTGGAAAAAAAATAATTTTTAATAATTTAACTCTTTTACCCCTCTTTATACTCAAACCCTAAGAACCCACCAATAAAAGCCTTCATTTTCTCTCCTTGCATTTTTGGCTCTCTCTTAGCATCAGGCTACCATAAGGAAAGGGAGAGGAGTTCAAGGCCCAAGGAATAGCATTTTTTGATGCTCAATCTTGTATTAGAGAGGGTAGCAAGCAAATATCGTGATTAGAGTGGATCGAGCATCACCCGGCCTAGGACGGGCACACTAACGGGGTTTGTGCAAAGATCTAGATTGGATTTTGGCTTGGAAATATCTCCTTATATAATAGGCATATTTTTTTATTTTTCTTTTATTGTAGTAGCTTTGACATCATCTCCGCATCGATCTCTCACTCTCACCCTCACCGTGCATTTATCCATTACCACCGCCATCTATTTTCTCATCTATCAATCATATTATCTCCATTTTTTTCTCTATTAGTCTAATTATATCATCTATTTTCTATTTTCTATCTTAATTCTAAGAGAAACTTAAAATTATCTCTCATACTCACCTCCACGTGCTTCATTCCAACTCACACATCTTCCTCCGCCCTCATCTTTCTTTTGAACACATAACCTCATTACTTTAGCTCCCATTGGATTCAACCCTTGCAGGCACTATACTTAGTAAGGAACTATATTTTTTGCATGAAATCTACGCACAATAATGACGTAAAACATACGTGATCGAGCTCATCAATGTACAATTATCTCAATGGAACTCCAACAAGTCGCGTGATAACATGTAGATTTGTGCATTCATATTATGCAATTAATACAATGATTCTAATAATTATAAGATAATAAATGCATCTTCTCATAATTTATAATAATTAAAAGGGTTATTATCCAAATCTAGCACCAACTCTTGAAAAAGTCTAAGATCTAGCACCAACTCTTATTTTCTCCAAATCTAGCACCAACTCTTGGTTTTTTATCCAAACCTAGCACAACCGCAATTGTTGACTCCTTCCATTCCAGTTGGCACCCAGGTGATGCCACATCAGTGTCGTAGCTACGGTGAGATCCATGTGGCAGCCACATCATAGAAGGATAAATCAAGAGAGAGAGAGAGAGAGAGAGAGAGCGAGGGAGGGCGGGAGAGAAAGAGAGGGAGGGCGATAGAGAGAGAGAGAGGGAATACGGGAGAGGGAGAGGAAAGGGAGGGCGAGGGAGGGCGGGAGGGAGAGGGAGGGTGGGAGAGGGAGGGAGAGCGGGAGAGAGAGAGGGACGGAGGCAGAGAGGGAGAGAGCGAGGGAGACCTGGAGAGGGAGAGGAGAGGGAGGGATAGCGGGAGAGAGGGGGAGAGAGCGAGGGAGGCCCGGAGAGGGAGGGCGGGAGAGGGTGGGAGAGCGGGAGAGAGAGGGAGGGAGCAAGGGAGGCCGGGAGTGTAAGAAAAGAAGGAGTATTCTGTTCTTAACAATCGAAGAATGAGAATGAAGAGAGAAGGAGATTGAGATGATAGAGAGATCGGGAGAGACTGAGAAACGTAATAGATTTCTTGAAGTTTCTTTTTCATACATTGTGTTACACAATTGGGGGTCTATATAGAAGAAGGAAGAGGGAAGATAGAAGAAGACCGTTTGAACATTAGAAGGCAATCGTGCGTTACGATAGACTATCGATGGCTGATTGGTCCATATCAGTGCACTGAGTTGGCGGTCGTTACACGAATGTCGCGAGTCACTTAACCTCCATGAACCGGGTTGTCGGGTGAACCGGTTCGTGCTTTGAATCGGGTGGGCAATATGCTTTAACATTCCCCCGCAAGTCCAAGGTGGGAAGAAGATGCAGCTTGGACTTGAGAAACAGGAAGCGATGCTTGGGAAGAGCTTTAGTCAAAATGTCCGTCGTCTGATCTTTGGTAGGGAGATAGCCGATGAGAAGGTTCTTCAGTTTGACTTGTTCTCTGACAAAATGGTAGTCAATTTCAATATGTTTTGTCCGAGCGTGAAAGACCGGATTGGCGGTGAGATACGTAGCACCAATGTTATCACACCATAGGATAGGCGAGCGTTGTAGGGGAATCCGAAGTTCTTGGAGCAATGATTTGATCCAAATAAATTCCGCAGTGGCATTGGCCACTACTTTGTATTCAACCTCCGTACTTGAGCGCACCACTTTCCTCTATTTTTGACATCGCCAGGAGATCAAATTCTTTCCAAAATTCTTTCCAGTACATCTTGCCCAATCTGCATCACTAAACAGTTCTAAAGAAATGTCTGAGTTACAGGAATAAAAAAGCTCATCCGAGATAGTATGTTTTAAATATCGAAGTACGTGTTTTACATCCGTCCAATCAGAACTCGTGGGAGAGTGCATTACCTGACACGCTTTGTTAACTGAGAATGATATATCCGGTCTAGTAATGGTAAGGTATTGGAGTGCCCCGACAATGCTTCGATAGAGGGTAGGATCATGAAATTTTGTTGAGTCAGTAAGTTTAGAAAATGAACATGGATTAGATGTAGGCGTCAAGAACTGGCAAGATTTGTGTGCGCCATAAAAGAAAATTGTCTCTAGTGAGTTTAAGAGAGACAGTCAAACCTGAGGGATTGATGCCGGTCGTAACAATTTGATGTGGACATATTGTGTCGATAAGCAGCTTTTCGAACCTGTTCCCCATTTCTTGATAACCGTTGTGTAGCTCAGTGGCTCTGATAACAGAAGGAGTTTTCTGTTCTTAACAATCGAAGACTGAGAATGAAGAGAGAAGGAGATTGAGATGATAGAGAGATCGGGAGAGACTGAGAAACATAATAGATTTCTTGAAGTTTCTTTTTCATACATTGTGTTACACAATTGGGGGTTTATATAGAAGAAGGAAGAGGGAAGATAGAAGAAGACCGTTTGAACATTAGAAGGCAATCGTGCGTTATGGTAGACTATCGATCGCTGATTGGTCCACATCGGTGCGGTGAGTTGGCGGTCGTTACACAAATGTCGCGAGTCACTTAACCTCCACGAACCAGGTTGTCGGGTGAACCGGTTCGTGCTTTGAACAGGGAGAGGGAGAGGGAGATATGCTTTAACAGGGAGAGGGAGAGGATAGGGAGGGCGAGGGAGGGTAGGAGAGGGAGGGAGAGCGGGAGAGAGAGCGAGGGAGGCCAGGAGAGGGAGAGGAGAGGGAGGGAGGGAGAGCGGGAGAGAGAGGGAGAGAGCGAGGGAGGCTTGGAGAGGGAGAGGAGAGGGAGGGCGAGGGAGGGTGGGAGAGAGGGAGAGGGAGAGAGAGAGAGAGAGCGAGGGAGGGTGGGAGAGGGAGGGAGAGCGGGAGAGATAGGGAGGCCGGGAGAGGGAGAGGAGAGGGAGGGCGAGGGAGGGCGGGAGAGCGGGAGAGAGAGAGGGAGGGAGGGAGAGAGCGAGGGAGGTCGGGAGAGGAGAGGAGAGGGAGGGCGAGGGAGGGCGGGAGAGAGAGAGGGAGGGAGGAAGAGCGGGAGAGAGAGGGAGAGAGCGAGGGAGGCCGGGAGAGGGAGAGGGAGGGCGGGAGAGAGAGAGGGAGGGAGGGAGAGCGGGAGAGAGAGGGAGAGAGCGAGGGAGGCCGGGAGAGGGAGAGGGAGGGCGGGAGAGAGAGACAGGGAGGGAGGGAGAGCGGGAGAGAGAGGGAGAGAGCGAGGGAGGCCGGGAGAGGGAGAGGAGAGGGAGGGAGGGAGAGCGGGAGAGAGAGGGAGAGAGCGAGGGAGGCTTGGAGAGGGAGAGGAGAGGGAGGGCGAGGGAGGGCGAGGGAGGCCGGGAGAGGGAGAGGAGAGGGAGAGGGAGAGGGAGAGGGAGGGAGAGGGAGGGAGAGCGGGAGAGAGAGGGAGGGAGGGAGAGCATGAGAGAGAGTGAGGGAGGCCGGGAGAGGGAGGGCGAGTGAGTGCCTTCCTCAACCCCTCAGCCCGCGATAACCATACAAACCAGCAGTGCCTTCCTCAACTCTTCTCTTTCTCCCTCATTTCCTCCTTCTAGACCCTCCACAGTCTCCAACACTCTAGCGCTTGTCGAAGTAGTGAACACTCCCAACGAGCTCTTCTTCTCCATCACGAAACCTCTCCGAATTATCTTGCAGATGGTACAGTTATCATTGTTATAGAGCGACAAAGAACTTCGAGCTCCAAGAGAGCAGGCTATGGCGGCGCCGTGGAAGCGGAGCAGCTCGTTGCCGTCGGCGAGACAGTGGGGGTGCTTCTTCTGGAGCTTGCTAGCTCACTGGAGCTTAACTATTTCCTTATACTCTTCGAACTGGGCTAGGGTTTTCTGCATGTTGTGAACCTTAAGGATGCGCTCTATTCTCGCTCTTGGATTATCGCATTTTCTCAAACTCGACCTGCAGATTATCTACACGATCTTCCTCAAGGAATCACCCTCCACAAGCTCGGTCACTGAACAATGAATGTTATCTTAATTGAAAATATTTCATGACATAAATTAAGATAAAATAAAAAATGTCAACCAGCTCCGAGCAGCAGGGTAGAGACAGAAAGACACAAACCTGCGTGTCTAGAGAGATGATGGGCCTCGGCGGCTGCCCACTTTCCAAACTGCTCGCCGCATTTATGACATACTACATCGGAGGAAGAACTCCGGCGAGGAAGACCGCCGCCGGTGGAAGACCCTCGCTCTCCTCCCTACCTCTCCTGCCCTCCCACGCCCTCCCTCTCCTCTCCATCTCCTGGCCTCCCTCGCTCTCTCCCTCTCTCTCCCGTTCTCCCACCCTCCCTCGCCCTCCCTCTCCTCTCCCTCTCCTGGCCTCCCTCTCTCCCTCTCTCGGCCTCCCTCTCTCTCTCTCTCTCTATCGCCCTCCCTCTCTTTCTCTCCCTATATTTCTATGACGTGGCTGCCACATGGATCTCGTCATAGCTACGGTGCTCACGTGGCGTCACCTAGGTGCCAACTAGATCGGGAAGGAGTCAACAATTGCGGTTGTGCTAGATTTGGATAAAAAACTGAGAGTTAATGCTAGATCTTAGACTTTTTCAAGAGTTGGTGCTAGATTTGGATAATAACCCTAATTAAAATTATAATTTCTATGTTTAAAAGGATATCCTTGATTTTTCCTTATTTGATAACACTTTGTAATAATTCTATTACATTGATTTATCAAGAAAATAATTTATAAAGTCATAAATTGATTCTCCTATTTATTTATGTTAGTTAAACATGATTTTGATAATTCAACTCTAATTTTGACTAATTTTATGAAATATTTTAAATTTTAATCAAAACGATTTGAGGAAGGTATGTGTTCATGATTGCAAGGACTGACAGCTTGAGCAACTTCCCAGGTCTACATTAGAACCTTGACACCTTGAAGAATAAGTTTTACAAATTTTAATCTTTTATTTGTTTTGACCAATGTTATAATTAACTAATACATTATTTAATCAATGTCAATTTCTTTTCCTTAACTTCAATTTTTATTTAAACTTAATGGAATTTTTCTTATTTTACTTTATTTTTCTATCTTAAATTTTAGTTTATTCTCTTAGTCTAATGATCTCATCTTCTAAAATAAAAGCAAAAATATGCTCTCACTCACTGGCGAAAATACACTCTCACTTGCGGTGAACTCTCTCACACATTGATTTCTTTGCAAAAGCATCTCACTAGCAATTTCTCTCCAAAAGCTCTTGACATGGATCTTTCTCTCTAGTGAGATCCTTCTCCAAAATATATGGTTTGGAAAATCATTTTTATGCATATTTTTCTTTGTCAAGCTCACAACCAGATTTCAAATCAACTTTTGATTAATCTTTTTATTTATTCTTGTTTCAATTTTGGACTGACTACGATTCTCATATTTTTTAGGTCCATTGTCGTGTTAGATTTAGGTCTAATTACATTTTTTTGTTTATTCTTATTTTTATTCGTTCTTTTCTATCCTTTGAATGTCTATTTGATTTTAGCTGTTTTAGTTTGCAATTTTGTTCCCTAATTGATTCCAATACTACAATCTTCTTTTGGAAATTTTGTCTCTTTTTGTCAGACTTTTTTTATTTACGCGTCTGATTTATGTTGCTCTTTATGTTTCGTTAATCCATTCTCAGTTCTTGAAAATCTCCTTTTTTGAATTTTTAGATTTGTTGTTATTATCTTAAATAGAAAAAAAACAACTCTCTGAATTCCATTTCCTTTTTATTTAAATCTGTTTTTAAAATTTGAAAATTTTCATTCTTTGACTACTAAAACTATTGTTATTTAAAAAATTTAAAATTAAAAATTATTCCTTAAAATCTCTCTTCCCTTTGCTATATAAAATCTGATTTATGTTTACTTATTATATGTTCTTCTAGTTATATTTAAAATCTATTGTGGTGGCCTAAAATCTAGTTTTATTCCTATTTAAAAGTATTTGGGTGACTAATAAGGTGAGGAGTGACTCTAGAGGAACAGTCTCTTCCTAGTATTAAAAAATTCCAGTTTATGAGCAACGTGAGGATTTGAGCATATAATCAACAAGGGTACACCTCATTCCAAACATCATTAAGTGCATCTCATTCCTTTAATCAATCTCCTCCAATATTGTGGGTGCACCTCGTATAATATCCACCACTACCTACATTACCATAAGATGAATCAGCTCGATTGAAAGTTACATATAGCACCATTTCGAGATCCACACAAACTAATTTATTGATCCTTTTTTTCTTACGAGATCCCACTATATATCCCTATTATCTCCATACCAATAGCCAAATGATTAATCATACACATGATATAAGTATAGGATATGAGTAAAATTAGTTATATAGATTAGATTGTGTTATTTTGTCCGAATATTTTGATTTCCTTCTTGAGTATCCTTTGAATGGGAAAATGTAAAACATATATTTAAGAAAAAGTGATACCCATATTATGGTCTCATTATAATGCACTTTATCCTCACATATGTTTATGGACTTTATTACAAACACCACACTAGAATATAAGTAAATAAATTTCATTTTGATAGACACAAAATAAGGCATGGAAGTGTGATTGACTTGAACACCTCATAGAATCCATCAATATTGACTTTAGTGCATGTGCCTTCCTCTAACCAGCATGTTGAAATATTTAGCAAGAGTGTCAAAAGGAAACTCATTAGGACTCCTTGGGCACCAAATTTGGACTCTAGAGGGAATTTCTCTTCCTAATTCATTGATTTTTAATGATGTAATCTGAAAAATGCAAATTTATGCATTTATTTATTCAAATATGATCATAAATTCATGATTTCATGGTTTAGAAATGATTAAAAGATATAATCTTCATGTTTAAAAGGATATTTTTATTTTTCATTATATACCTTGATAAATAAATTTCTTGATAAATAAGTGTCATAAAATTCTCATAAAATGAAAGAGATGAGAAATACATGGCATGAGGGAGATAGATGTCGCGCAAGCAAGGAATATGTGAGAGAGGAAAAAAATGGCAGGAGAAGAAGAAGAGAATGAGGTGGTTGATAGAGGAGAAGCAAGAGGAGAAGAGAGAGACTCCATGCTAGAAACTCTCTCTTGTGTATGCGCGAGAGCGAGAAGGTAACAAAGTTGCAAGAGGAGATGTGAAGAAAAATGGCAAGAAGAAGGCGGAGAAGAATAGGAGAGAGGGGAAATAATCCCCTTTCTCTTACTATGCAGCTGCGGTGGGAGAAAAGAGAGGAAAATTGGAAAGACAAGAGAAACAAGAATGGAGGAAGAAGAGAGAACTCTCACGGCAAGGTGAGATAAGTGGGGTGGTGTGGCAAGGTGAGAGAGAAAATTTTCTTCCATTGCACGAGAGAGAAAATAGACGTGGAAAGAAGAGATGATAAATGAGGTAGAGGAAACGAATGTGGAGAAGAAGGATATGAAGAGATAGAGAGCAGCAAAGAAGGATGAAGAAGAAGAAGAATTTTTCTATTTAAAATATTTTTTTAGGTTTGACTTGTGTGGTTTGTGACGAGACGAAACCGCGAGGTCGTCAATTTCAAGCGGTATCACGTCAAAAATTATACCGAACTTACCAATTTGGGGAATTAAGAGAGAATTGAGGGGTATAATGGTAAATACGGGTCGAATCCACAGGGAATTTAGGTATTTTTGAGATATCTTTTAGAATTTGGTCAAATTGGATGATGAATTGAGGTTAGAAATTAGGGAAAATGGTGTTTTTAGAAAGAAGACTTCAAAACGAATCCATGGAATAAAGAATCATCCAATTTGGATTTGATTTCGCGGAGAAATCGAAATTTGAAGTGGAGAGAAAATTTCGGACGTTAAAAATCGTGATTTAAGCTAGAAATTGATGAAATTAAACTCTAAATCCTAATCTAAACAAAAATTAAAGATAATAGGAAGATAATCTAGGAAAAACCGCTTCCACTAAACCTGTTTAGCGATCAAAACGAGGTGATTAAGCCGATTAATCACCGAAAACGTCAAGAGCGTCACGACCGGCTTCAAGCGGCGATTTCTCCTTCGATTCCCCACCAAATCTTGATTTCAACCCCTCCATGGATGCGGAAATGAAGGAGGAAGAGGATGGAATCAAGAGAAACGAGTGGATCGGTGTCTAGACAAGTCAATTTTATTGAAATCCAACTCGAATGCATACATCGACGAAGAACACGTCTATTTATACTAAATTTGGGCGTAACCGTCCGATCGTTTCGATCGATGGTTATGATGAAACGGTCCATCGTGGACCGTTTCAAATAAGTCGTGGCCGTCGGATCATGATGGACGGCCACGATTTGATCCGGAGATAAGCGTTATAAAAACGCTTCAAATTTCGCCCTTTGGATCTTGATCTGACGGTCAAGATGCGTCCCGCGCGATTAAATCTCGGCCGTTATAATCCACGGAATTAGAGCACGTGCGATGATGTTGATCCGGTGGTCCGCGCTCCGCCCGATCGACGCTCCTCCGTCAGCCACGTCGCCAAAACAATCTGAGCCGTTATAACTCGCTTAAAAAGGCACGTGGTGATTTGATCGATCGGTGGTCCGGCGCTCACGCGATCGACGCGTGGGATCGACGCGCGCCGTCCATCCGACGCTCCTCCTCGCGCCACGTCACCTGAAATAGGTAAGTAAAGTGTGGGTTAGTCCCACACGGGAAATATTTTGGAAACCGTCGGGTTTATGAGACCCGACGGTTTCTAAGGGTATGACCCTTCCCATATAGGGAAGGACAAAGAACCTTATTATATATAGAGTAAATAAATAATTATATGTATATCGCGCCACGTAGGCGCTGCGCGGGTCCGCGTGGCGCTGCCACGTGGCCTTGCGTGCCACGTCGCATCCACGCGGGTCCCGCGCCCATTTTTGCCCATTTTTTATTTATTTATTATTATTATTTTAATGTTTTAAATAGAAAATAAAATCATAAAAAATCCGGAAAAATACAGAAAAATCCCTAAAAATTGTAAAAATCATATATTTTAAAATACAACTCCAAATTAATCCAAATTTCTTTCATTTGATCTGAAATTTAATTATCTATCATTCTAAAAATTCAAAATATTTAAATAACAAGAGATTTAATTTATATTTCAAAAATACATTCATTTCTTTAAGATTTTAACTTTAGAAAATTAAATGAATGTTCATAAATATGATTTCTCTCATTATTTAACTTTAAAAACCATTCATAATCTCAAGTAAAGATGGGTTATAAAATCATTTATCGATGCAAAAATTGAGGTCGCTGATGAGGAGAGAGAAAAAAGTCAACAGTCTGAATTTCTTCAGATTAAATTCTTGATATTCAATTAGAGTTTGTAGCTAAAATTTCATGGTCATTACCGTCATTTCATGCTCTATATCTGTACGGTGGCTAATTAAACTCTCTCTCTCTCTTGTGACAATGTTCCATTCTGTGCTTCTAGCATTGGCTAGCCATAGGAAAGAGGGCATCGATCGATCATTCTTTTTGCATGGAACGTCATTTCTGATAATTTTCTTCTCTTTTCTATTCATTCTTTTTTTATGCAATATGGTCAAGTCTGGACGAAATGTATGGGCTCTCAAAGGTGTGTTTGATCAAAGAGCATAATAACATGCAACTTATACTTGAGATTACATGATTATTAGTACATTTTTAGGCATAAATCATTCCATTCTTATGAATGTTATTCAACTTCATGTGCATATTCATCATTCTATATATTGTACATCAAAAATATCAAAATGCACTCTTTTAAGGGTTAATTGTGCGTTAATCAAAGTTGAATTTTTAATAGATTATCCCCATTTATATTTGAAATTTTTATTTGAGTTTTATATTCAAATAAAAGAGAAGGATACTTTTAAATGCATTTGATAACATGCAATTCCATGTATTAATATCATGCATTTTATGCACTTCTCTAAATTATAATCATAAATGCATGTTATCATGATTTAAAATGACCAAAATGATAATTCCTATGTTTAAAAGTATATTATTAATTTTCCAAAAATTAATTGCATTTTATGAGAAATTAATGACATTAATTCATCAAGAATAAAATCTTCTTTTACTATGAAATGAAATTTCTATTTATTTTCCAATCAGAATTCTTTTATTGACATAAAAATATTTATAAATGCATTTTATCATGAAGTTTTTGGAATACATTTATTTCTATGAGGAAGTTGACATTTTTTAGACTGTTTTGTAATTTTTTGAGAATTTTTTGAAATTAAAATCATGAAAATGACTTTTTCTATATTTAGAAAATAAATAAACCAATAAATGCGAAGAAAATAAAATAAAAGAGAAAAAGAGAAAAAAAGAAAAGGGAAGAGATAGAGACATTCTCTCCCTCTCTCTTTCATTTACTCTCTCTCTCTCTCTCTCTTGCCTCTCTTCCGCCTTCATCATCCACTTCATCTTGCACACGTGCACGTGACTGCGAGAGCGATAACTTTCCTCTCGGTTCCATTTTTTCCCTCATTCTCTCTCTATGAACTTCATTTCTCTCTCCCCCGCTGTTGGGTGCGTGTGCCACATCCACGTTTTGTCATCTCTTCCTCTCTTCCTTTTCTCCCCCTCTTTCACTTCATCCCCTTTGATAACATGCAAAATAGAGCAAGAAAATATGCTCATCCTTGCAATAATATAGTTTAAAAAGTCAATATCATTTATGATTGTTGCATGTTATCATATGATTTTGCCAAAATGAACATTCTTGAGATAAATGAATAAAAAAGATTTTTTTTACAATCATTAAGAGAGTTTCTTTACATGAATGGTTTCTTTTTTTTATGCCTTAAATGCTAAAAACAAATTCCTTACAATCTTTGGAATTTCTGTTCATTAAGGAAGTTTTTTTAAAACTAAACCCCTTAATGGGCTCGTCCGATTTGATGGGCTTCTTAGTATATGTGCAGGATTTGTATGAAGACAGCTTCAACCAATGGCAAGTGGAAGCACGGCGTTGCGTATAATGCAACACATACAAAGGAGTAAAGCGCGTGTACCTGGCACTTTTCACAGAAGTACAATACCACCAATGGATATATATGAAGACAGCTTCAACCAAGGGCAAGTGGAAGCATGGTGTTGCGTATAATGCAACACATACAAAGGAGTAAAGCGCGTGTACCTGGCGCTTTTCACGGAAGTGCATCACCACCAATGGTGATCAGCTCAATTACCTACAAGACAAGATTGAAGCACACCAAGAGTGCAGAGCAACAAGTATCACAAACCTAACTAACCCGCATTACCTCGAAGCTTGGGTCAGTTAGGTTAAAAAGGGGGAAGCAGAAGATGAAGAGGCGTTCTTGATTTCTCGCCCGATGATGATCGGCCAGGAGGACACAGCGGGAGGAAGAGCCAAAAAGCTGTCCGAGAAGCTTTCGAAGTGAGGATCAAACTCACTCCAAGTGGTTAGGCATTACTTGGATGCTTCAAAACTTAGTTGACGTTTACTTTTCGTCTAAGTTTTTCTTCTTGCAAGTTTTTTGTTTGAATCAGTTAGTTGTTCCAGTTATTTTGGGATTTAGTAGTCTTTTACTTTTAAGATTCTAATCTACCTATTTTAGAAACATGAATCGAGTTTGATTCATAAATTTTAGTCTTCTGTTAAAGCATTGTTTTCATCGTATTTCCACTTCAGTAAGTAAGATAGGAATTTATTTTAGATTAGAAGTAATTGATTAAAGAAGGTTGATGTTCTTTTCATGACCTGTTCTTTTTTTTAATTCTGTCGCAGTTAATATAGGTAAAAGATTTTCATTAGTAGAGATGAGATTCGTTAGATTTAGGAGAGATTAGTAAGAAAGAAAAGAGTAAAACACAAAATAGTTGGATATGAATTGTTTTTCACATTAGACCTTTCTGTTTAGATAAGAAAGTGATGGAAATAGAAATTTGTAGAGTCAGTAGTTGATAGAGTTGGATTTATCAGAGGTTTACTTAGAAGAGTGTTTTCGATATAGAATGATTTGGAACTAAGTCTTGCCAAGAAATATCCTCCTCTGTTTAAAGATTTTAGAAATTGTCTAAAGGCAGATAAGTACATATATTGGACTGATATTAGGACTAATAACTCTTTGGTATAGAGTTTACCTAACATAAATAAATAAAGAAAACATAAACATTGTCGTTTTTGTAAGAAAGGAAGTAATAGGGATATAAAAACAAAGTGAGTGGAGACAGTTGAAGGTATCAGATTAAGATTCATAATCATATGTAGGACAAGAAGAGGGAAAGAGACTTAAATAATCTTCAACTGTTCAGATCTTCAGTAGACATTTTTAAAGGATCAAGTGATAAATGAAAATGACAGGGAATGATATATGATGGTGAGAGTGTGAGGAGAAGATTGAATACATCAAAGAAAGATTAGAATTGACCTCTCTAGGGTTCGACCCCTCATTGAACTATACTTTTGGAGGATAGGAATTAAGGGAAAAAGAAATATATTAGAAGATAATATATTTGCATAAGTCGGATTAAACCAGCACAATGACATAGGATTTACATCCTAAATCGGACTTATCACCCTTGCTTCATTGCTCTCACACTCATGCAAGAATTCTTTCTCGATATTCTCCTTCTCTCATTCTTTCTTGCGTGCATGCACGAAAGAGAGTTCACCCTATCTTCTTCCACCTTCCCTCTTTCCTTTTGATTTACTTCTCCATCACACTCTCTTGCGCGTGAGCACATGGAAGAGAGAGTCTCTTCTCTCTCACTCCCTCTCTCTTCTCACTTTCTCTCACTCTTCATCCCCTCCTCATGCTCACTTCTCTCTCGCTCTCTCCCTTTCTTTCTCATGATTTTTAAAAAATGATAAAGGAGAGAAGAGAGAGGAGAGAGATTAGAAGAGAGAGAATAAAAAAATTTTGTAGTTTTTTTATGTGTGCCCAGTTGGACTGGGCTGGAGCGGGTTGACTGGAGTAATTAGAGGAGAGAAAGCCAGATCAACGACTAAAAATGCCTCAAATTAAAATCATGATATCTCATGATCGTGATCGAATTAGGGGCTAAAATTTTGTGTTCATGATCTTCATTTCAAGTTCTACAAATCTAATAAGGTTGATTATAAATCTAAGATGAAAAAATTAGGGTTCTGAATGTTTTCATTGTGTGCTTCTAGCATTGGCTAGCTTGAAAGAAGGCCATAATTGATCATTCTTTGAGTATAGAATATCATTTTTAGTGAGTTTCTTATCTTTTCTATTCATTCCTCATGTTGGATACAAGACGCCAAAGTTTAAGAAAAATGTAGGGGCTCTCAAATGTATGTTTTGATTAGAGAGCATTACTAGAGTGTATTTTTATCACGAACCCTTAGACTAGACATCTTTCTTTCTATCTTTTCCATTTTCTCCATTTTTCTATCAAAATTTTCATATTCAAACCCTAAAATCACTTTCCTACCATCGATCAAGGGTGAACCCTAAAATCGCATTTGATCAGTTCATTTCATTTCCCGCGTACATCTTCTTCTCTTCATCATTTATCTTTGTTTTCTTATTAAAAAAATACCAAAAATATTTAGTGATTTTAATATTTTAACCTTCCTCCCTATGGATTCGACCTTGACTCTCCATTATTATAAATTTCAAAACTAAAATTTCAAGAGTTAAGTATATTTTTTTATACTTGAATTTGTGCATTCAACGATTATATTTTGATGAATATTAACATTCATCTATGATTTGGTTTCTTTTTTTAAGAAAGATGAGTATTTTTGTTAAAAAAATTTATTCTCTTATTAATTCTTAAATAAAATGCATAGAATGGTAGATTATTTAATTTGTGATAAAAACAAAAATAATTCGATTAAAATGGAGTTGTATTTTGAAAGATATGAATTTTTCAATTTTTTAGGATTTTTGTAGAATTTTTTGAATTTTTTTGAATTTTTATCAATTATTTCAGTTTAAAAAGCTCAAAAACTTAATTTAAAGAGCAGGCTGACGTGGCTGCTGACATGACTTGTGTGCCTACATGTCGTGATGTGGCAACATGTGAGCATGCCATCTGGCACACATGTGGCGCACACGTGGCACGTATTAAGGAAGAGCTAATATTGTCAAGTTCCCTTAATGGGGAGATATTATATCCTCTAAAGTGGCTGCCCTATTTATACCTATTGATTTTCATTAATTTATCCAATCTAAGATTATGGTTTTATGTCCATGTGACTTGACATGATGTGAAGTGTTCAATTTTTGGATTTAATCGCGACCATCAATGATCACTTTAAGCGGGGGGTATGTGGCGACTTCTCACTAGGGCAATGATTCGTTTTATCTATATCAACCAATCTTAGTTTCTCATTGAGGAGTTATAATGGTTGAGATTAATTGCACCTGACGGACTCATGAGGGTGCATGTCATCATTTCGAGCGCTTGATGGAGATCAAATAGCAGACATTACATGACGCTTGATATACACATGATGATGCGACAAAATCTGGTTGCTCCAATAAAGATCCGATGGTCATGACTTAAAGATATCGATTTGCCTCTCCTTGCTTCATCTTAGCCATTGATCGAAGATGAATCCACAATCAAATGGTGAGGCCCAATTTTATTTTATTTATACTCTCTCTCTCTTTTTGATGGTGTATGTATTTTTTGATGTTTTGATCAATTCGACCTTTTAGACATCTCAATCTTTGAATATCTTATTTTGATCATTTTACAGACTCATTTTCCCGTCCAAGTGCTTGAAATCAAGATTTTCAACGAAGGAATAGAGAGAATTCACCTCTTGAACTCTCATGATCCATTTTTTGAAATACTGAATGAAAAGATTTAAGCTAGCGATTAGTTGGGTCATTTTGAAAGTAATTTTGGGTTAGGTTACATTTTTTCCTCCTAATCCTTCATCATTTAGCATTAGATTTCAATTTCAAAGCTAAGATTAGGATAATTGTACTTAATTTTTGTCTTTTTCTCTCTCTTCATGAATGATTTTCTTCCCCTTTGCTATTTGATTTCTTCGTGGATAAAAGTCCAAATCATGTGATTTTTTGATTCCATGGATAAATCTTTGAGTCATCTTTCTAAAAATATAACTTTTCCTTAATTTCTCATCTCAATTCATTGTCCAAATTGATGGAATTTATAAACTTCGCAATAAATTCTTGTAATTCTCGATAGATTCGACCCTTACCTCTAGTTTAGTTAAATCGTAATTAAACCTTAATTTCGGTGAGTTTGATATTTATTTTAATGTGTGGATTTGTGTTTCAATGAATGCATGATTACACTTCATGAAAGCATTGCTAGAGTATGTTCTCATTATGAATCTTTAAATTACAATAATTATTTAAAATGTGAATGAAAAGATTCTTCTTTTCATTCACATTTTCATATTTATCAAACCCTTAATCACATTTCCACCAACTGATCTAGGGTTTTTTATCTTTGACAGGACTTTCGAAGCATTTGATTGATTCTCATTGCATCATCTACTTATATATTTCTCTTATCGTCAATCATTTCTGCCTTTCTCAATCCAAAAGATACAAAAAAAAATCATTTCTTTCAATATTTTAATTGTCTTCCCATATTGATTCAAGCTCGATTTGCCACTATTCTAAATTTTAAGATCAAATCAAAAGAGATGAGTGTAATTTTGGTATGGGAACTTGAGTTTTCAACAACCATGATTTTATGCATGTAATAATCTAGTTAAAATACACAAGACTTTTCTTTAGTCTATTTTCTTAAACATAGCATTGTTTATGAGACTCCAAAAAAACTCATACATGAGATCTATTTGTTGTTGATGAAATATTTACCATTTGGGCATATATGCTAATTGTTTTCCCTTTCTATGGATAAAATCAACAGTAACCAAGTTTTAAAATCCCAATTATTTTTTCTGCAAAAGGTTACATCAGTGATGAATGATTCTCCATATATAGAATCTATTGTCTATTTTATTTGAGGGAAGTGAAATGTGAAATGAGACATGAAAACTTGGCAAAAATTCATGTGGATAAAATTGATTTTATATTTCTAGAATACCTCTGAAGAAGATTTTTGCTATAGTAGATCCATGAGAATTTCTTTCGTGAATATGAAACTTGTATCTTTTTATTAGTTTTTGTATTTTTGTGTGTGAAAATCCCTTGGTAAATTGATAGCCACAATCCCCAAATGAATTAGAAGTCACCATAGGATGTTGGGCCTCTAGAAAAGGACATAATTGCCACCATGTGACACCTAGTGTTACACGATTCATATGGGATTAATGCCTTATTATAGGAATTCATATGCCATAATTTCCTTCAGTTTCCTATCATTTTTATTTAATCACTTAATGAGATTAAATGATAGCTAATCCACAATAATACATAAACTATGTCCACTTAATAGATATTAGACCTAAAGACTCTTACCTTTGAAATAATCATATCTTTAAATGTAAAAATCATTTTGGCATGAAAAATTAGCCTTTTTGATCAAAATCAAGTCCTCTTTCTTCTTCTGTCATCTACAATAGAAAATTTAAGAAGAAAATAGTAATACTAACGTGCATTCTCAAAAAATTGGATCAACTTTGAAAGTCAAACCAAGTTCTAATATTTTTTTCACGCAAATCCTGAAATAATGAAAACTAAAACATACATGATTAGTTCACTATTTTTTCACCTTGAAAAAATTTAAATACAATTAATGCACAAAATGAACTCTAAACTAATGTAAGATGAATATATGAGTGAAGTGACATGATCGATACGTTCCATAAAAACATGGTAGCGTGTATCATGTTAGCTAAAGATCATGTTTTAAAACCAATTACTAATGGTATAAATAACATATTAATAGTATGTTATCGCATCTCTAATGTTGCCTTATATTGGTACTCTTTGGATCAATTATTTGGATCCCATCTACATCACATCTTTGGGTCGCGTCAAGGCCACCTTGCTTTTTTTAGCCACCTTGTTTTAGGCTCTCCTATGACTATCTAGCTTGGGCCTACTTTAGCCCACCTTAGCTTTTAATCCATCACTCTAACCCATCTTAGCTTTAAGGTGGCCTTCTCTTCTTATGGGCTCCACAAGATAGCTTACTTTGTGCCAACTAGGGTGCCGACTTTTGGGCCAACTAGTGCAACCTTTTTCTAATGTTGTTGTCATAGCCCACCTTAGCTTGGGCTGCTTTTGATCCATCACTTTAACCCATCTTAGCTTTCAGGTGGGCCATCTCTGCTTATGGGCTCCACAGGAAAACTTTCTTTGTGCCAACTATGGCACCGACTTTTGGGCCAAATAGTGAAACCTTGTTTTTAATCTTGTTTGGATCGCCTTCTTTCAGCCAATATCGGCTACATACTTTTTGCTTCAATCAGAAGTCCTATTTCGGTGTCATAGACCTACCATTTTGGAGGGCGTTGGGTCACCAATTTGGGCCCACCGCAGGCAACTAGCTTCGGCCCATCAGGGTCATCTATTTTGGGCCGACCATGTCCACTCTAGATGGGTCTTACAGCACTCATTCTTCAAGTCCAAGGGGAGTAATATTTTGGTGTCTGCAACTATGTGCCAAAAATCTATTCTATGAATGGGTCTATGCGACGAATTTCGAGCATGGATAAGCACGACCCTTTTGCATGCATCAATGACCTAGTCACAGCTATCGGGACCTATGCTACTCATCTATCTTTGTCTTCATTAATTTGCTTTTTTCTCCCAGATCTGAATAAAAAAAGGCTGATGACTTCTATTCTTTCGCTTAGAGTTTGTGGGTATTCAAGACATTTAGAAAGCGAGGGAATTTCATCCAGTGGTTGTTTCTGTGGCCAATGCTTACTCCATTTTTACCCCGAGATGAAGGGGCGGATCCTTCCCGTTGGCACTTTACCTCTCTCGTCTCCTCTTCGAGTTTCTATCAAGAACTTTCGACGGAATCAGCATGAACCTGGTGAAACTAGGGTTTATTGAGGAGTCTCTATTCGTGTTTCTGTTCATGCGCACTGATCTTATGATTGCATAAGCTGAACCGTGTCTTTCGCTTTTTCTACGTGAGCACTGAGGCTTATCATCTTCGAATGAGTGAAGTAGTGGATTATGTCGTGCAGCTGGTTTATCTGCTGGCTGTTAGCCCAGTGCCCTTCGGTTCTGCAACAGCGATGACGAAGAACGCGGCGGCAGTGCCCTTCCCGGCCAGCCAAGTAAGTGGCGCGTTAGTGGTATCACAGCTGTCTCGTCCTACTGCAGGTGAAGTCGAAGGGGGTAGATAGCAACAGAGAGAGAGAGAGAGAGAGAGAGAGAGAGAGAGGGAGAGGACGACAAACGTTGACCTTTCTCTTTAAATTGTGGACGTAGGGTCGATGCTAGGGGACCTTCCTAGTTCCTACATTGTCCCCACCTCGCGAAGGCACATTATATGCATACGGAAAGATAGCTTGAGAGATAAAGATAGATTAGCCTTTGACTTTTCAGATGGAACGGCGCGGGGGTTGGCGTTGAACGGTTGACTTCGAATGACCTCGTTGACTTTTGATGTTCAAGAAGTCAGCAGGAGGTCATGCAGACGACATCTTTCGACCGACGACACACTGTCCTATCGCTACGTTTCTCTTTCTTTTTTATCCGATGTCTCTTCTCCGTATCACTCTAGCCGACAGCCCGCCGGAAGAAGCGGAATGAAGACGAAAGGGGAGCCGACGGCGAGCACCGCCTCCAGCTTGTCAAATCCGGGAAAGTGGAAATGCCTGCACTCAAACGCCGACAAGCTTAACCACCTATGCCTATAAAAATGAGCCGGGGCCCATCTAGCGCCCGGCCAAGTGGCCGCCTGAGAGGACGACAAACTCGCCTACACTGCCTCTGGGCGTAGATCACGGACGGCTCCCAGCAAAAAAAGGCTCCGGGATGACCGGTTAACGCACAGAACAGGAAGTCTGGAACTTTGGAAGATCACTGACGTTATACGGCGTAGTGTTGCCGGTTGTTTAGGAAGAGACGCGGTGGACAGATCACAGTGCCAGTGCAGAGGTATTTAAGTAGATGGAAGAAATCAGCCTTTACTGTAGGAGAGGATGATGGCCATCTCTGGCTTCTACTGCCGGTATGAACAGTTGTCTATTTCTCTCTGTCTCCATGGCTAGTTCTTGAAGGCTTGAATTCGTTGGAATGGGCTCTAAGAGAAGCCGAGAGGGCAATCAGTTGAAGATTTTACCGGGTTCCTGGAAGATTGAAAATTTGGAAGAGGAATGGACGAAAAGTTTTAGCACTTTTTGGGTGAGCTTTTGGCGAGTAGCAAGAAAGTACAGAGAACTGTAGTGATCTCTCTGCTCTGATATCTTCTGCGCCTCCACTCCGTCGCCTGGACGTGAGGCCGGCGGAGCTCCCCGCCAACCGCCGAGAAACTTATCCTCGGATTTCCTCATGCGGCTTATCCCGGCGTCTCTATGTCTCTCACTCCATGCACAGTGTTCCCCGATATTTGCGAACTTTTGCGCCTCTGTCAACGTCAACTCCAAGATCTCTGCTGCGGAGTTTCATTAGAGAGAGAGAGAGAGAAGAGATAAAGAGATTGGAGGGTTAGGCTTGTCAAGACGACGTGGCATGAGATTCCCGGGGGGTGCCCCGCCGACGGGGAACAAGACAAGGGAGAGCCATGGCAGCAGGCGGTGTGAACAGTTCTAGCATTAGTGCGTAGCGAGCGCGAGAGGGTAATGCGTTTCCAGAAGAGCCACTGAGAGAGAGAGAGAGAGAGAGCGCCCAGCATCAGCAATGAAAAAGATTCGAATTATTTGATGGGATAGGTGCAGGTCGTCCTCGTCCCAAGTAGGAGTCGGCGAGCGCAACGATGAGATAAACAGACAGATAAATTTATACGTATCTAGAGAGAGAAGAAAGCGAGGGCTGTGGCAGCAGGGTGTCTGGAGAGCTATTATTACACTCTCCCTGGCAAATCTCTGCCCCGCTCTCTCCCATCTTGTCACTGCTAACCTGATTTTGTTCCTTTCCCGCTGCCAGCACTTCAACCCTGCAGAGATATAGAGAAAATTAAGATCAAGAGAGACAGACCGAGAGCGATAGAGTCCATTCATTCTCTCCGATTTCCTTTATTCGCAGAGGTTGTTATCTCCCAGAAGCTTAGATCGGCAGAAACAGAAAAAGATCGAAACGATGGCCAGTCACGGAGAGACAGAGAAAGACGCGGGAATAAAATACGTAGAGCGGCATAGCTGGATTAAAAAGTTGGACTCCCCGCTGATCGCCTGATCTCTTTAACGAAGGAGCTCGGACCTTGATTGCCGGCCATGTCAGCTGTCGGCTAGGCGTAATCGCGTCGTTGACAGACTAATACGGAGTTATCCCGATGGTCGGGAAAAGCCTTGGGCAGTCTCGGGAATATCAGGGGCACTTTGGCCATTGACGAAGACGACAGGCGAGCTGGATGGAACTGTCGGTTGATGGGACACTGAAACATGCAGATAGCAGATGACGTGGCATTTCTTGATTGGCTATTAGTGACGCAATCATTTGGCACAAACCACTTGTCTACTGGCAGCTGGCGAAAAAAGTTTTAAAACGCTGTTAAAGGGAAAGAGCATTCGTTGACTTGAAAGTTGATCCTGCCGAAAATAATTATCTTTTTTTATTATTTTAAAGATTTCAATTTTAATGGAGTAAAGGGATCTTCTACAGTTCAAAGTTAATGATCTCTCTCTCTCTCTCTATCTCCCTCTCTGTGCTCTGAGCTAGAAGCTTTGGTCTTAACCCGTCTATGAGTCACCCTATCTCTCTCGCCCCAGTATTTATCTCTTGGTTTCTCAGACAGATAGGGACAGAGACGGGTCCTCCAGGAGAGGTAAGGGGCCCGGCTCTGTATTGGCCCACGAAGATGGGAAGAAGGGGTAAGATGACCCGTCCTGTCTTGATTCCGTTATGACTGGATTAGGAAATAAGGGGAGCGCAGCCCGATGAAAGGCTGCGGGCCTGCTCCCGAGCTGGCCGGCTACTCAGCCATTGTTCCTTTTATTACTCTTCTTCTCGTTGTTGCCGTCATGTGACCCGCGTAATGGGCTACCCTCCAAATTTCCATCTCTCTCTCCTCCTCAGTCATCAATCATCATCATCATTCTCTCCCTTTCTCTCGCTGTAATGGCGCGCGGCGCCACTCGGCTCAGCTCTTTACAGCTCCCGCCGCCAGGGTAAGGAGCGGATAAAACGTTGACATTTGACAGAGGAGGAGCCGCTCACAGCTGGGCATTGCTTACGGGAAGACCTGAGGGGCAGCTGCTCACAGCTGGGTTCGCGGCTGTCACGCTCACCCTCATACCTCATCGCTGAACCACCGGTCGTTTATCTTACAACTCTCTTCCTTAATCATCATCAGGAAATTTTGCAGACGTGTCCAACCCGCTAGTTGACCTCTATGCTTGTTCTGACGGCGGTCCCGCAGGCGCCGGCCTCGCTTCGGCCCAACCTTGCTATATGTAACCCCCGTCATCCCTCAGCCTCCGAATCATCCACAGCGTCTCAATCCCTCTCTTTCTTTCTCTCTCTACTCTCTAACGGCGGTCTTTTTAAAGCCCGACTACCCACATTTCAACTGCGCGCACAGCTCCATCCGTAGAAGAGGGAGGAGAAAAAACTCGGGGGACGAAAGAGAAAAGGAAATAGTGAAGAGGGAGTGGAATGGAGGAAGAGATGCTGGGATCGCAGTCCCTGTGGAAATGGCTGTTTTCATTCCTGACGGTGATGGGATTCTCCTTCGTCGCACTCTGGGCGCTCGACTTTCTCTGGTGGCGGCCGAAGAGAGTGGAGCGGCACTTCGCGAAGCAAGGAATAAGGGGACCCCCTTACCGCTTCTTCCTGGGCAACGTCCAAGAGATGGTGCGTCTCATGCTCGAGGCCTCCTCCAAGCCCATCCCCATGGCGCCTCCCTACTCCCACAATATACTCCCAAGAGTTCTCTCCTTCTACCACCAGTGGCGGAAGCTCTACGGTACGACCCTCCCCCTTTTTTCCTATTCCCCTCGCGCCAGCGCCCTTCACTATTCTCGATCAATTCCGCTTCATTTCCTTGAGTTCTCCGCCCTTCGTTGTTCCTCTTCTGCCCTCTTCTTTGTTTGTTTCTCTGTGTGTCTGGTAAGTACTCGCCATCTACTATGACATTCTGATTCTGCTCCACCCGCCTGGCTGTCTCTTCCCCTTTCCCCTTCTACCCATCTGAGAGACGCCAAGATTTTAAACGTTCTCCTGCTTTAATGCGGCTGCCGTGCTTCTTCATGAACTTCCCATTTTCTGTCCCTTTCTCCTCCCCGGCGGCGGCCCCTTCCGCCGTCATCCTCTCCCCTCCCATGCTGGACAGCTGCATCTCCATGTGATCCATGAAACCAGATCAGTTTCCTTTAATACTTGCGCCTGTTATTAAGTCGCCTCTCTCTCCTTGCCATTATTACTGTGGCCACTGCCTTGCCTCTCCTCGTGTGTAAAATGAACGATGCAGAGGTGCTTAAAAGGCTAGAGAGCTGGTGGGCTCTGACGCAAGTCCGTGCTCCTCCCTCGTTGCTGCAGGGTCCAACTTCTTGCTCTGGTTCGGACCCACCCCCCGGCTCGCAGTCGCGGACCCCGACCTCATTCGCGAGATCTTCGTCTCCAGATCGGAGCTGTTCGACCGCTACGAGTCCCACCCTCTGGTCCGACAGCTAGAAGGCGAAGGCCTGGTCAGCCTACGTGGCGAGAAATGGGCTCACCATCGCAAGGTCATCACTCCCACGTTCCACATGGACAACCTCAAGGTTTGCTGGCTCAATTCGTCTTCATCTTCATTTGTCTTTGATCATGTATTAATTACAAAAAGCATAACGATCAAGGTTCCTTATTTTTCCCCCCACGCAGCTGCTTATTCCGGCAATCGGGAGGAGTGTGGTGGAGATGATGGAGAAGTGGTCGGCATTGTCGAGCTCCGGCGAGGTCGAGGTTGACGTGTCGGAGTGGTTCCAGACTGTCGCGGAGGAAGCCATCACTCACGCAGCCTTCGGCCATAGTTACGAGGACGGTAAGGCAGTCTGCCGCCTCCAGTCTCAGCAGATGATCTTGGCGGCCGAAGCTTTCCGCAACGTGTTCATCCCCGGCTACAGGTCCTCCGTCTGAAACCCTTAAAAAATTCAGAAAACACCGATAACCAGAGAGGCGGATATTGACTTGCAGTTTTGAAATTGTTGCAGGTTTCTGCCCACCAAGAGGAACGCGAACACTTGGAGGCTGAATAAGGAGGTGAAAAGATCGCTGCTGCGGCTTATCGGCCTGCGAGGAGAGAGCACGGGCGTCGGGGAAGAAAGTGGAGGCGACGCCAAGGACATGCTTGGGTTGCTGATGAACGCCAGTGCAGCCGGGAAGAAGGTGCCGCCGCTTCCGACGGCGATCACGATGCGCGACATCGTGGAGGAGTGCAAGACATTCTTCTTCGCCGGGAAGCAGACGACGTCGAACCTGCTGACGTGGTCCACCGTTCTGCTAGCCATGCACCCCGAGTGGCAGGACCTCGCGCGCCACGAGGTCCTCCGACTTTGTGGCTCACGTGACATTCCCACCCGGGACCACGTGGCCAAGCTCAAGACGGTAAGCTCATTCCGTCTCTGTGCCTGCACCGCCGCCATAGAAGAAAAGTGGTGGCGTTGCTGACGTGTAGATTTATTGGCTTGACAGCTGGCAATGGTGCTCAACGAGACTCTAAGATTGTATCCGCCGGCGGTCGCCACTCTCAGGAGGGCAAAGGTCGACGTGGAGCTGGGCGGCTGCCACGTGCCGCGCGGGACGGAACTGATGATCCCGATCCTGGCCATCCACCACGATCAACGGCTGTGGGGCCCGGACGCGGCTCAGTATAACCCAGGCCGGTTCGCGGGCGGGGTGGCTCGCGCGGCTCGCCACCCGACGGCCTTCATCCCCTTCGGGCTCGGAGCTCGAACCTGCATCGGCCAGAACCTCGCCTTGCTGGAGGCCAAGATCACCTTGGCGGTCCTTCTCCAGCGCTACTCCTTTCGCCTCTCCCCTTCCTACGTGCATGCCCCCACTGTACTAATGCTCCTCTATCCTCAGTATGGCGCGCCCGTCATCTTTCGCCCCTTGCCGGGGCTCCGTTGTGGGTCCGGCGGCGATTTGGTGGCGCCGCCGTGTGATTCATGACAGTTGACCCACATAGATTCGTAATTATATCTTCCCCCATCCATCTGTTTGTTTATCAACAGAACCGGCGAGGCAGTTCTATCCTTCGTCCTACTAACCTCTCTCTCTTATCGCGTTGTTGTTCACGTGGGGAATTGGGAGGGAATAAGAAAACCAAGGAGGAGATGATGACTCATCGGACATTGGAAGCCCGTTTGGCACGCCGTTGAAATGGGCGCCCTTGGACCAGTGGTGGGCACAGGACCACCGGTCCCTAATCATTTGATGTTCAACTCGCCGCCGCCCACAATCTAAATGAGCGGATAGGCGCGGCAGCACTCCGTCCAGAATAGTCCACGTTTGCTGATCAACGCTCATTAGCGATGCCAACCCAAAAGTATCGCCGGTATGGACGGCGAGCCGCCACTCATCGTCGCTCTCGTCGACGACAAACGCAAAGCCCCCGACCCCGATACTGTTCAACGGACCACCACCCTGTCATAGGACAACGGTCCTCTTCCTCGTTCTCATTTCTCTAATCTTCTCTTGCTCTCAAACTCTCAACTGGCCTTGGCATTTCTCCCATGGTCCCCTTGAAGCATGTGCGGGAAAGAAGAGATGGCAACCGATCTGCATCGCCATCTATCGATATGATTTTCCCGGGCCTGAAATAGTCCGTATATGCAGTGTTGACCTGATTAGCTTGAGAATTCCCGCGTACTTAATTTCAGATTTTCGATAGGCGAGTCTTCGGCTGGCTAATTCAATGGACCCCTCGGAATCCGAGTCAAAGTGGCCCCCGCCAGCTGTGCAATTCAAGAAGGAAAGCCATCCTAGCAGACCGCCCCGTATTCTAAATTTCTAATTCCTCGCCTTATCTTTCTTTTCAGGGGTGGCTTCCGAGTAGCCAAGAAGCCGAGGCACTTCTAACCTCGACAGCCGTCCGACCATGGATATCGCAGCTGTCATCGACGAGGACTACCGCCACCTTCCAAACACGTCCTCCCGACAAGAACTCCTTAAAAAGGCCATTGCCTCTAAAAAGATTGCATCTTTCGGAGTCATTCTTTAATCCTAGGAAGAATAGGTAGGACGATTTATTGGAGAAGTAAATGGGCGAGGCGATTAGTTGGAAGATTTTAGTCGAGACCTTCTTCTCTCCTTCACAATTGGCAAAGAGATTCCTTTCTTCGCTCCTTCCCTGCTGACACAGATTCATGCCAATCTGTCGGCGATCCTATCCCCTCTCCCCCCACCTTCGCCTCGTATCATTGGAGCTCTCCTTCTCTGTGTTTTCTTATCCTCCCGATGTCTTCCTCGTGTTGATCACAGCTGCACCTGCTGTCTTTAGAAACCTTTCTGAGGACGAGAAAAGCTTATTTTTTTAATGTCAGATTGCGTTACAAGCTTCGTAAGTGCGAACCAGTGACAGCCGGGAATACGGTTTTCTTTAATAGATTGGAAACTGGAGCGGTGGGTGTCGGAGGGAGGAACCCTTGCTAATCTCGACGCGTTCCGGAGTCTAGCGGAAGAAGAATTGTCTGCTTGCGCGCGGCTCCTATACTTAAAATGCTGCATGCCTTCTAGTCGTAAACGCGTGCCTTTCTTTCCCCCTTCCCCATTCCCATAACTATTCCATCTTGCCTCTTATCGAAGAGAACCTGAATTTAATATGGAGACAGAGAGAGATAGAGAGAGAGTCGTCCGCGTGGGTACGCGTGATGCATGCGTATAGCCGACGTTTCTTCTTCGTCGTCATCAAGACTGAAGGCAAAAGAGACGGCCGTTGAGAGAGTTCAGTCGACGTCAAGATGAGGATGCTGAGTGCTGTAGGATGCGGTAGCTGGGCAGTCGCTCGAGCTCCGTTCGAACGTCAATTCGGCCAACCACCGGGGGGGGGGGGGCGGGGGCGGCTTGTGGGGGGTGTGGGGGCTTATCTTAAGAGCGACAAAACTCGGCATCTTCGTGTTCAGTGCCGAGATGGTCAGTGGCTCAGTGCGATAGACAGCACGAAGAGAGTAAAGCTCTGTCCATGGACTGAATGGCTCATTCATTTTCATGCAATTATTTAATTTAAGATAGGCCTCCCGCTCTTTGATGACATTAACGACGACTTCAACTGTAATCACATGCGATATCACATAGATCGATAGCTGGATTGACGGATAGTAGATCGATGGATCCACGGACGGACGAATGGTAAATTGCCAAGTGACAAGCGATGAGAGACTAGGGAATAGAAAATCTTTTTGCAGGAATATTCGCCTCTCTTCCGGGTTCTCCTGCCTTTATTAATCGATACTACTGTACACTGTACTGGCGTGGTATGTTTGTAGACAGTGATCATGCCCGGAGAGGAAGAGATGAGTAAAATTACTCTTATACTCTCAAAAGCTGACTTCATTATTGATAAATCGACTTGGACTTCATAGTCGATAGGCCTTCTTGAACCAGATGAAGAGTTTTCTCTGATTAAAGAAATCCGCTTTCATATTGCTCATCCATGTCAATTTCTCGTAGGAATACGATATGAACGGGTTCTACTAAATAATCGAGAATTTAGTAGATATAGAACTCTGAACACCTCTATTTTTTCCTTGTGGGACTAACCATTTCTAGGCTTTGGATGTCTTACTTGCTTGCCCAAACATCTCAATCCACCTAGAAAGATCTACATATGTATTTTTTTACTTGGGCTTCTTGAAAGAATGTTCTAGTATGGACACCTACTCTCGAGGTGTCTTGGCTTCGTCAGATTCTAGAGCTGAAACACTTTGAAAGAGGTTTCTAAAGAAAAGGAAACAACCTTCTTTGATGGCCTTAAAATTTTATTTTGCAAAAACTCATGAGAAGCCAAAGAAGCTCACGTAGGCCAAGACATTAATGGAAGACTGACATGGCTGAGGAGAATTAATCTCATCTATGACTAACACCCTTGAACCTCATCACATTTCATTACACTTTATTTGAATGGGATTATAACACTTTTGTGAAAGAAATCATAACAATCGAATGTGATCAAGTGGGAGAAATCATCTAGTGAAGCAAAAAAATTAAATAAAGGAGATGACATGTGGTGGGACAAAAGAGAAATTCTTTGGAGAAAACTTCTTTGTTAGAGTGAAACTGAAGAAGTCGAAGTCGAGATGGAGACATGTCTGCCACCTATTATACAAAAGCAAGCATCAATTTCAGCTTCAAAATGGCCCAATTCAATTTGTAAACCAGCAATTAAGTCCTTGATGAAGTACCATTAACTCAGGCTCATGAGTTAAGGGATCTGAAGAATACAAACTTCTTTTCTAAAAACAAGGAGTTTTCTTGAAACTGAAGGAAAAAATTAAAGAAAAACTCAAGTCTTCTCTCTTAATCTATCAATGTACCCATTTGCCAATGTACCCATTCTCTCTTAATCATCTTTCTTCCTTTTCCCGCACATTTTTTTACTTGTGAAACAATAACATTAGAATATTTTTAGAATTTTTTGGTTTAAAATTGAGTATCAATGGTCTAGAAGATCTAGAAGAACCACGGTTGTAAAAAAAATCTTAAATTCTCAGCAACCATATAGAATCAAGAGTTGTGACTCTCATTTCTAGATACCACTTGAATCCGATCTACATAGAATAGGATTTAATTAACATATCTATTTTATGATACTAAATGATATACCACTATCCCATACATTTCCATTTTTAATCTCATTTCTTATCTATAATTTATATATTTCGTATTGGATAGAGACATTGATTCATATAGTATTAATATCCTATACTATCTCTTCTTTTCCAAACTTCTCATTGGCCAAATTCTTCTCTTTTCATCCTATTGTCTTCAAAAATACATATTTTCTCAAAACTTATGTTCTTTGCATATTCAACCCAAAATTGAGAGAGAGGAGGTTTCGATAATAAGTTATGATGCCCTCAAGTCAATTACCCATTACAATCTGACGAATTGAGACCAAGCGGTCGTTGAAAACACACGGTCATGTGTCAAAATATATTTCAAACTTACCAATTTTATGAAATTAATTCGAATTGACGGGTATAATGCTAAATAAGGGTCCAATCCACAGGGAATTAGGAAAATTTCTGATGATCTCTTCAAAGTTGATCAAATTGGTCGATGAACCGATGATAGAAATTGAGTAAATGGATATTTTATGAAAGAAGACTTGAAGACGAATCCACAGAATCAAAAATCAATGAATTTGACTTTGATTTTGCAGAGAAATCAAAGATTCAATAGAGAGGATTTTTCTGAAATTAAAATCACGAAATTAACAAAAATAAGAACTAAATTAACAGAAATTATGATTCTAAAATGAAATTAAATGCTAAACAAAGATAGATTTGGATGGAACACGATCCCTAACTCACAATTGCGATGAAATTAATCCAATTGATCGCCGGAATCAAGGCTATTCATCAAAATTTGGAAATCGAGATTTGTGGAGTTCAAGCATTGATTTATTTCTCTTCGATCGTCGAAATCTTGATCTTAAGCACTTCGTGGACGCGAAAATGAGTCTAGAAGCGATTGGGATCAAGAGATTCAAGAGATTTGGTATCTAAATAGTTCGATTAAGTCGAATTTCTCTCGAATGCTTTACAATCTCGAAGAACATCTCAATTTATAGGGCGATTTGGGCGTAACCGTCCGATCTCCATTTAATTTACGATCAACGGCTATGATGAAACGCATCGTATGCGAATCGTTACCGTTAAGTCACAGCCGTTGGATCGCTGATCAACCGGCGAGATGAAGCCACGTCGCATGCATTATAAAACGCATCAAAACGCTCGTCATTGGATTGCAATCGGACGCTCTTGATGTGTTTTTTGTCAATTTAATCTCGACTGTTATAACTCCTCCTGATCAATGGTTGAGATTAAAACGTGATCCGATGAATCCGATCTCGCCACGTACACCCCTCCTCACTTAAGTGAAGATCAACGGTTGTAAATCCTCGCGCGATCGGATGCTCCTCAGGATGCCACGTCGCCTCCCCGCCTTGACCGTTGATCGCGACACGATCGGATGATCCAAATCGCGCCACATCACCTGTGCGCTAAAATAATCTGAAAAATTGATTTAAATTAGAAAAAATAATTTTTTTAATTCTGAAAAATCCTTAGAAATTTATTAGAAATTATTTAAAATTCAGAAATAAATCCAGAAAAATCCCTAAAAATTAGAAACTTCATAACTTTTAAACTATAACTCCAAATTAATTCAAATTTATTTCATTTGATCAGAAATTTAATTATCTATCATTCTAAAAATTTAAATTAATTAAATAATAAGATATTTAATTTTTATTTCAAAAATACATTCATTTCTTTAAGATTTTAAACTTTAGAAAATTAAATGAATGTTTATAAAATGATTTCTCTTATTATTTAACATTAAAACTAATTATAATCTAAAGTAAAGATGGGTTATAAAACTATTTATCTTTAATTCATCATAATTGACCCTAAATTAAAGTATTTTGATATTATAATGACTTTTTCATAGAATGATAGATAAATACTCATAAATATGATAACATGCATAGGAATGAAATCTTTTATGCCTTAATATGCATTAATAATCATGTATCATCATGTCTAATTAGTATTTTATCACCCCCCCAACTTAAATGATTGCTAGTCTCTTAGAAATTTACTATATAATCTCCCTAGAAGGTCCTTTCAATCTTTGATCCTACTACTAAAATGGTGAAGCGTATGAATGTATGATTACGTTTTCCTCATAGTGTAGGCCATAATGATCTAGATTTCATCTATAGGTTGAATTCTTTAGTGCATATTAGGGTGGTGCTCATCGGCTAATACTCAAGTCTAATTATCAATTGTGATCAAGGTAAGCATATCTAAGGTTTGATGCTATGGGGATAAAAAGATACTCACTCTCTCATGAGCGGATGTAATTCTTTACCCTCTCCATAGATACATCACTCCTTCCCTCAAAACGGAGTCTACTTAATGTATTAGAATTCCTCTCAACTCGCTTTCCTCCTATAAATAGTGCAATTCAAAGGGATTCCTACCTTTGGGATGCAATGTGCAAGGTGGCTGAAGGAAATAAAAAGCTACTATTTCAAAGGGAATGACGTGGTTAAAAGCAAATATGCAGACAAACAAAGTGGATTTTTAAAACAAAGAAGGTACCACTTATGAGGTGTATGGTGATGAATAGGGTAGATGGTGGAGATGATGGTGGAGGTGGTAGAGATAATGGTAGAAGATATTTCTCACCTATTTTCCTTCTTTTCACTTCTTATTTCTCTCTTTCTTTTGATTTTTCTCCTCTTTCTTTTCTTCCTCTTTTTTTTAAGCAAAATAATGACATAAGGATATGGAGGAGTTTTTTAGGATTTATGAAAAGAGTATATAACAAATGTGAAGTATAGTGTGAAGGGATACATGAGAGGGAAATCTGAAAAATGTGGCGGATGTGTGAGTCACTTGGGAGTGTTATTATCATGAGTGAAGTTTAAAACAAAGTGGTGTAACTACTTGACTGCTCTGCAAAAGATAAAACTAAATGCCTAACAAGGGAAGATAGGTGCTTTCAAAAATTATGGATCATTGCACTCTTTTAAAAGGAAAGTCTAGAAGCGAGGAATTCCCACACTAAGCAGTTTTGGCTGATGTTAGGCAGGGGATAGAATTTTAACGTCTCTCAAAAAACTTTCCTTTTCAATCCCCATAGCATTTTAACCTCTGATTACTCTTTTTTCTTAGTGCCTGCTATATACCCAACCCCAAAGAAGTCAACCACTAAATATCATCCCTTGGTTTCTCTAGATCATTTAGTCTTATTACTCAAAATGTAATCATATAGGCTATAAGGCCCTCCCTTCTACATCTATAGTGGGTCGGATCTCTAAATGTCAAGACTTATAAGATGGAGTAGAGTGGATCAAAGTTTGGAAAATATGAGTTTTTAAAATGTAAAATTTTTAAAAATTTTGAAAAATAGTAGAGATTTTTCTAAGTCCTCACCCCCCAATTAGAACTTTTCATTGCCCTCAATGAAATCTACATGCTCATGCAAACGATAGCAAACAACACCGAATCATGGCATGAAAAAAATATTAAAAAATGTGGTGAGAGGAAGAAGGGTTAGAAAAAGCTCATTACTCCATTGATGCTTCTTCGATATCTATAAAAACTGAAAAACAAATAAAACTAAAGAGTAAGATAATCCTGGGGTACCTCCCAAGAGCGCTAAGTTTAATGTCTTCAGCTAGACGAAACTAAAATAAAACCTACGACTACTAATGGGTCAAAGGTGATACCGTCACATCCTCGAGTACTCGGGAAGACGCAAATCTACCTTGTTTGCCGGTGCGAGGGTCTTACTTTCATAGCACATGGTTGTCGGCTTCTTGTCGAGTCGTTGCCCCAAGACTGCTCCCACTGCGTAGACCAAAGCATCGCACATGATCTCGAAGGGTAAGTCCCAATTAGGACTTTGAAGAATTGGTGTCTCGATCAGTGCTTGCTTCAGGATCGTGAATGCGCGCTTCCCTTCTTCGTCGATGATGAAGTCTTTGTCTTTGCAAAAGAAGGGTGGTGAGTGACTTGGAGACTTTCACAAAGTCTTGAATGAATCTCACATAGAAAGCCGACATGCTCGAGAAAGCTCCTCAAATCTCGTACGGTACCTGGAAGAGGAAGGTTTTGGATGACCTCTATCTTGGCCTTGTCCACCTCTAGTCCTTTGCCCGAGACGATATGCCCAAGCCCTACTCCCTCTCGTACCATGAAGTGGGATTTCTCCCAGCTAAGCACCAATCGTTTCTTGACACAGACCTCCAAGATCTTGGTCAGGTGAGCAAGACAACTCTCAAAGTCGGTCGTAATGCATCGTTGAAAGGTCGCGGGGGCTTTGCATAGTCCAAATGGCATGCGTCTGAAGGTGAATGTGCCAAAAGGGCATGTGAACACAGTCTTCTCTTGATCATCAGGATGAATTGCAATCTAGTTGTAGCCCGAATATCCATCAAGGAAGCAGAAGTAGCTCAATCCTGTTAGTCGGTCCAGGATTTGATCGATGAACAGTAGAGGGAAGTGATCCTTCTCTATTGTGGAGTTCAGCTTCCAATAGTCAATGCACACTCCCCATTTCGTCGAAAGGCGTGTCTAGATCTCTTCGCCTTTCTCATTCGTCGTGACCGTTACTCCATCTTTCTTTAGAACAACATGCACCGCACTCATCCATTGGCTATCGGATATGGGGTTGATGATTTCTGTGTTTAGCCATTTAAGAATTTCTTCTTTCATGGCTTTCCATACCTTTCGATTGAGTCATCTCTGGGCTTCCTTGACGGGTCTGGACTCATCCTCTAGGAAGATGCTTTGAGTGCATAGTGAGGAGTCCAACCCCTTGAGGTCCGTCAAGGTCCAACCGATTGTGTCTTCATTCCGCCTTAGTACTTCCAGTAATTGTTCCTCATGTTTTATATCCAGCTTGGATGAAATAATAACCGGCTTTGCTTTCTCTTCATCAAAGAAGGCGTACTTGAGTTAGATGGGAGAGTCTTGAGCTCCAAGGTAGGATCGTCCATTGGTAGCTCTTCAAATCTTGCTTCCTAGTTAATCATCATCACTTCTTCTACGCAGACGTCAATATCCTGGTCGTTGGCGAAGTCGATGGCACTAAAGTCCTCTAAAGCTCGTGAAGGGTATTTATAAGCTTGTCGTTGTCGACCTTCACGGTGTGCTCTCCCACCTTGAGAATTACTTCTCCTTTCCTCCAATCTGTGATGGCTTTCGTGGTAGTTAGGAAGGGTCGTCCTAAGATGATCATGGGCTTGGCTAAGCTCCTTGGTCATTTTCATATCGACGACTAGGAAATCTACCGGGAAATAGAAATCTTCTATCTTCACGATTACATCTTCTACTATTCTATGTGGTTTCTTTTCCGATCCATCTGCTAAGCATAACTCTACTAAGAAAGGTTGCAACTCCCCTACATGATGATGGTCGAATACAAACTTTAGGGAGGATGTTAATACTAGCTCCGGTATCTAGTAAGGATCTAGTAAAGGACATTCATCTTATTTCACTCGTTATCATGGGTGCTCCCGGATCTCTCTTTTTAATCGGTATGGAATTTATTATAATGGAACTCACCGTTTCACTAAGTTGGATCCTTTTAAGGGTTTCTATGAGTGCATTGACGAAGCGTTTTAGTGCGGTCGTTAAAACACAGAAACGTCGGTCAAACAAAATTTATAAAACCAAACTCACAGAGATAAAGATATAAAATCAAGTAAAGTGTAAGTATCGGGTCGATCCACATAGAACAAGGTTGATTTTAATTGTAGAGTTGAGTTGATCAAACTTAGGTTTAAAAGAGGTTTTAAAGAAGTAAAAATAAGATGTGATGAATTAAAATGGTATAAATATACTAAATAAGATATTTTAAGATTTGAAATCTCGGATTTGACTGAGAAAAAGACAAAAGTCAAAGTCAAAGCATTGACTTTGACCAACACTCGGAGTTCTATAAAATCAAATAATCAAAAGGTGTCATAAGCTTAAAAAAAATTATATATTTGGAAACTAGAGAAAAAATGAAATTTATTGATATATAATTCGTGAGTTTTCGATAAGAAATGGATTTATTATGAATTATTGAAAATCAAAGATCCAAAAATTCCTGAAATGAACACTTTAGAGAAAACCTTCAAATTGACTGGTCAAATGATATCCAAATATTGAAATTTATAAATCAATGAAAAACCAGAGGATTCTAAAGAGACCAAAGTGATCGAATTCAGATTTTTATTTTGAAAGTAATTGACCCCGAAAGTCAGCATTCAAATTCTGATGAAAAATGAACAATGCTCGGTCAAACATCAAATTAAAGGGTCAAATGTACTCGGAATTTGACGAATTTTCTATCTACGGAAAGCTGATGAAATAAGAAATCTAATAAAACCAAAATCAAGTGATTTGGAATTATAATTAGAGACATATCCTATTTTCAAAATCAGAAAAAGTTTGGACTAAAATTAGGGGAAATTGAATAACACTAAGAACTAATATGCAAAATTAAAGATCTAAACCTAACTAAAACTCAAATTACTACCTGATAATCGATCGAATCTCACTACTAACCTGATTGCTGCAAGAATAGGGCTTCAATTCACGCGGATTGAAGCAAATTTGCTAAATTTCTTCCTCGCGGACGTTCGGAATTCAAGGGCAAAATTTTATGAAATCAGGTAGAAATTCGTGATTAATCCCGCTCCGATTGCTTGGCAATCGAGTCTAAACGCGGGCGGATCACAAAGAACTTAAGATTTTTCTCCTAATTCGCTTAATTGCTTCACGAATCAATCAAGATTCGTGTATGTGTGCCGCGCGTTCCCTTGCATTTGCAACCCGCGCCATCTCCCCACATCTGCGCCCGGGCAGCAAATGGATCAGCCTCCCTGGGCCGTCCCCGATTCGGACCGTATCCACACCCGCTGTCTACGCCCGCGTCCATTCTCGAGCGAACCGGTTGCCTTCGGCTTGCTCAGCGCCTGCCCGAGCTATGCGCCTACTTTCGATTACCGCCTGCCTACCGAATAGCTCTTCCCTGCGACGAGGAATCCTCGGACCCACGACGCCGCCGACTCGGTGACGTAGCATTTTCGTGCGTCGTTAAAACACAAAAATGCCGGTCAAAAAAAATTTATAAAACTGAACTCAAAAAGATAAGATATAAAATCAAGTAATGTGTAAGTATCGCTTCAATCCATAGAGAGCAGGGTTGACTTTAATCGCAGGGTTGACTTTAATCGCAGAGTTGACTTGGTCAAAATTAGGTTTAAAAGGAGTTTAAAATAAGTAATGATAATAAGTAATGAGTCAAAATGATATAAATAATCTAAATAAGAAGTTTTAAGAATTTAATTCTCAGGGTTTGACAGAGAAAGTCAAAAGTCAAAGTCAAAGCATTGACTTTGACCAACATTAAGTGTTTTGTAAAATCAAAGAATCAAAAAGAGTCAAAAGATTACGAAAATTATATATTTGGAAACTATAGAGAAAATGGAATTTATTTGATATATAATTCGTGATTTTTGGATAAGAAATAGATTTACTATGAATTATTGAAAATCAAAGATCAGAAAATCCTCGAAATGAACACCTCAGAGGAAATCTTCAAATTGAATGGTCAAATGAAATCCAAATCTTTCAATTTATATGTCAATGGAAATCTAAGAACTAGAGGAATCTAAAAATACCAAAATGATTGAATTCTGATTTTTAATTAAAAGTAATTGACCCCGAAAGTCAACGTTTGACTTCTGATGAAAGATGAATAGTCCTCGGTCAAACGTCAAATTGGAGGGTCAAATGAACTCGGAATTCGATGAATTTGCTATCCACGGAAAGCTGAGGAAAATGAAAAATCCACTGAAACCATAATCAAGTGATTTGGAATTATAATCAGAGAGATATCCTATTTTCAAAATCAGCGATTTTTTGGACTAAAAATTAGGGGAAAATGAAGAACACTAAGAACTAATTTGCAAATATAAACTTCTAAATCTAATCAAAACTCAAATTACCTCCTGATAATCGATCGAATCTCACTACTAACCCGATTGCTGCTAGAATGGGGCTTCAATTCTCATGGATTGAAGCGAATTTGCTTGGATTCTTCCTCATGGACGTTCGGAATTCAAGGGGAAAATTCGATGAAATCAATGAGAAATTCGTGATCAATCCCTCTCCAATTGCTTCGCAATCGAGTCTAAACACGGGGGGATCACGATGAACTAGATATCTTCCTCGAAATTCGCTTAATTTAATTCACGAATCGATCAAAAGTTCAAGAACAAGAGAAGATATTTTTGTAGTTAGTTTGATTAATAGATTGATATAAGAGGAAGGAAATGTCCTAAGATTAACACATAAACCCTAAGTGTCGGTCAATCCGTCTAATCGTGACGTAGTCATCATTATTCTACCGGAGCTTGAATTAGCGCCCAAGCTTGGCGTCGGTCACGGTAGAATAATGAGTTGAATAAGCAACTAGAACTCGCATAGTAACAACCTTGCCCCCTATCCTCAATCCTCACGAGGCTAAGACCCTCGCCCTAGCCTTGAGCGGGATCTCAGTGACAAGGCCCTCTAACTTTCTCGAGATCGATTCAACCGATGGTGATTAATTCTAAACACGATAAGAAGATAAAACCTGATCCACCGGTGCTCCCTTGGCCTTTCGACACGAAACACTCTTGCCATGGAACAAGCGATCACAAAAGAAGATATGAAGAAGCAAGTCGGGTATCTAGATGCACTCAGTTCGTCACGCCGCACAATCCTAAATACCAGGCGAACACACAAGAACATAAGAAGAACAAACAATAACTAAACATACCAAGATAGTTGATCCCTAGCAGCCTTGATCCCAATGGCCAACCTCCACAAGGAGGCTGACTAAAAGGTAAAAAAACAAGGTCTTCACGTGCCTATTTATAGATCAGGAGGCATGGATGGAAAGAGGAGAGGGAGAGAAAGTTGCCCATCAAAATTTGGGCTTGATCCGCCTTCTGGATCGCCCGATATCGCGTCTGGAAGTTGGAGCAATCTGAGCCGTTGATTTAATTCTCTCTCCTACTTGGACATGGCACAGATTGATGATGTGGCATTGATTTCCGTGCCTGAATTTTCCGTGAAAGAGGATAACTGCGGCTCCGATCCGCGTGAAATGATTCCTTCAATCATGGCCTGACACGTCGCATCATCGTCAGCGATCCGCGTGAAATGATTCCTTCAATCATGGCCTGACACGTCGCATCATCGTGAGCGATCCGTGTGAAATGATTTGTTCAATCATGGGCCGACTGACGTATCATTTTTGTGCGTCGTTAAAACACAAAGACGATGGTCAAACAAAATTTATAAAACCGAACTCACAAAGACAAGATATAATAATCAAGTATTGGGTAAGTATCGGGTCGATCCACAGAGAGCAGGGTTGACTTTAATCACAGAGTTGACTTGGTCAAACTTACGTTTAAAAGAAGTTTTAAATAAGAGAAAATAATATGTGATGAATAGAAATGATATAAATAGACCTAATAAGAAGTTTTAAGAATTGAAATCTCGGATTTGACAGAGAAAAGTCAAAAGTCAAAGTCAAAGCATTGACTTTGACCAACAGTAGGTGTACTGTAAAATCAGAGAACCAAAAAGAGTCAGAAGATTACGAAAAGTAGATATTTGGAAACTAGAGAAAAAATGGAATTTATTGATATATAATTCGTAATTTTTGGATAAGAAATGGATTTATTATGAATTATTGAAAATCAATGGTCAGAAAATCCCCGAAATTAACACCTCAAAGGAAATCTTCAAATTGAATGCCCAAATGAAATCCAAATCTTGCAATTTATATGTCAATAGAAAGCTAAGAACCAGAGGAATCCAACAAGACCAAAATTATCAAATTCTGATTTGTCAATAAAAAGTAATTGACCCCGAAAGTCAACGTTTGACTTCTAATGAAAGATGAACAGTCCTTGGTCAAACGTTAAATTGGAGGGTCAAATGAATTCAGAATTTGATGAATTTGTATCCACGGAAAGCTGATGAAAAGAGAAATCCAATGAAACCAAAATCAAGTGATTTGGAATTATAATCAAAGAGATATCCTATTTTCAAAATCAGCGACTTTTCGGACCTAAAATTGGGGAAAATGAAGAACACTATGAACTAATTTACAAAATTAAAGGTCTAAACCTAATAAAAATACAAATTACCTCTTGATAATCGATCGAACCTCACTACTAACCCGATTGCCGCAAGAATGGGGCCTCAATTCTCGTGGATTGAAGCGAATTTGCTCGGATTCTTCCTCGTGGACGTTCGGAATTCAAGGGGAAAATTCGATGAAATCAAGAGATGAAATCGTGATTATCATGCTTCAATGGCTGCGTCTCTACACTCTTGGAAGCAGAGGATCACGAGAACTTAAGAGCTTCCTCGAAACTCGCTTAATTTCTTCACGAGTCGATCAAAAGTTAAAGAACAAAGAAGGGAAATACATGGTTTTAAAGAGAAAATTAGGCCCGAAAACGTGAGCAATAGAGGCGGTCGTGGGCGTCGTTTGAAGGCGTCATGAGAACGAGTCTTTGGGTGCGACGTCGTGGCTTCAATTCCACGAAAAATCCGCACGAATTGGGCTTCAAATCAGCCTCCAAGAAGACCACGATTTCCGCCACGATCGACCACGATCGCGCCGCGATCGGGCTTTGATCGGGCGCCGATCGTGCTCCAGACGCTCCAGGAAATGCCGTCTGAGCTAGTTGAAACGAATCCGCGACGAAAGCTGTAAGATCGCGGTTTGATCGCGCCACGATCGCGGCTCGATCGCACCGCGATCGTAGGGTTCTTCCTCGATTCATCTGCGCTGTCCGATCAGCGATTATCGTGATGAAGATCCGGCGCTCTCGAGCCTCCACGCGGCTTCACTGGAGACCGTTAGATCGCGATCGTGCGATCTTAAGTTGATGAAGATAAGCCCTCCTCCTGTCGCCACGTAGCGATCTGCGAGCCTTCCGATCGACGTCACTTAAGTGAGTATTTGCGCACGTGTTGTAATCACTGATCGCATGGACTCGGGTCCACGCGATCTCCACCGTTATGATAGAATCCCACGCCCGATACACCGCCACGTCACCTGCGAATGGTAAGTATCGTGTGGGACATAGTCCCACACGGAAGAAAAAAATATCCCCGGCGCCTATAAATTAGGGGGCGGTAATGCCTATTGCGTTACCGCCCCAAAATACTAACCAGGGCCCACTAACCCGTGGGCCCTCCACTTACCAGCCCCCTCGCCACGTGGCACCCGGCCACACGTCCGCGCCACACGCGCGCCCCGCGTGGGCCTCAGGCGTCTTGCCACGTGGCCTCAGTGCCACGTCGTAACGGCGCGGTGGTCCCGCGCGCCACGTCACCACCTTGCCACGTCAGCCGGTCGCGTGGGCCCTGCTTGCCATGTCAGGTAAGCCTGCCACGTCATCAGTCGGGGCCCTGTGGACAAAAATACCCCCCTTTTTCGCGATTTAACAAAGAAATTCATCTAAAATGACTTTAAAATTCAAATAAAAATCAGAAAAAGGGCTAAAACTTTAGAAATTCATATTTCTCAAAATACAACTCCTTTTTAATCCAAATTTTCTCCATTGGATCACAAATTCTCTTCTTTTTAATATCATGTCAATTAAAATATATTTAGAATGAAGACATCAAGATGAATTAAAATTTACCTAAATCATTTTTCATTAAACACTTTAAATCATAAATTCATCTTGAAATTATCTTTCCAAATGTTTACTAAAGTCAAAAATCATTTCATAATAGAGATTAACTTCTATTCATTTAAACAAAAGATTAATCATCTATTAAGCATGAAATTATCCCTAATTTATGCATAAATATCAACTTTAGTAAAATGACATGCCAATGGAGAAAATTCCTAAAAAGTATGATAACATGCATCATATTCACATAAAATAAGCATGAATATGAGTTAATTAAGATAAGAATTCATGTTATAAATGCATGTTATCACCGACACATCACGTCACGCGTCAGCGATCCTCCTGAAATGCTCCTGTCCAATCCGCTTTTGCCACGTCATCCTCGCGCCTACAAAATCAATTAAAAACATAAAAGACATCTTTGTCTTATTAGGCGGGAGAAAGTCCCTCCTTTTTTTTCATTGGCCGTCGCCCTTCTTGAGTGACACATCTCGGTTATAGTCCATAGAAAAAAACAAAACGCGTGCCCAATCATTGGGCTGACGTCCTTCTTGACTGACACGTCCATCGGGAACTAGATTAGATATATTGAGAGGGTTACTCGAGTGGGTTGAGACCGTGGTCCAATCTGTTGGGTAGATCGTCAAGCTTCCTCTCGACGACCCACGGCCCAACACCCGCGAGGACGTGGATCGGGAGGAATCTCGGACTGACACTACTCGATGCATTCCAGGGGCCACGATGACGACATGCGGGAAGATGGTTCGTTTGTAGATTGGAATAGATTGTCTTCATCATCGTAGTCTACCTTAGGATTTCCCCTCCCTTAGACTCACCTTTAGTATATCGTCCACGTCCGGGTTTACCCCCCCGGTCATGCATCACTAATATTGAGGCACCAGGAACAAATGATCCTCTCATCTAGTATGCATGGGAAACATACATGCTTCACTTAAAGGAGTTAATTAAGCTACTTAAGTGTCTAGCCTCTAGAAATATTCACATGATCTCCGGATAGTTAAATCTCCTCTTCAAAGCTCTTTACCAATAGAGGAAGAGAAAAAAGGATAGAATTTTTAAAAGGCTTGCAGTGGGCACCTTGATTTGTAGTTGTTATCCCCTTATTTATAGACATTGGTTTGTGCATTTTTTATGAAAACCCTCATAATTATGTTTACATCCACCAACATCCATAGACCTTATGTGTGTGGCCCTCTGGGTCTATATATCTTATTAGTTAATAACTTTATAGACCCAATAAAACCTTATTGGTTAACCTTGATTGTTTATCTACATCAACATATAGATTAATTAATCAATTATTGATTTAATTCAATCAATAGGTCGAGTTGCTAGCCCGTTGAGAGCCGAGCTACACCACGTACCTAGGAAATATAGAGTATATGAGAACTCTCATATGAAACCTTACCATCATCAATTACTATGTATGTATACTCCTTGGCCTGCATGAGACTCATGAATGACTTAAGGTATGGTGATGGAACGAATATGTATGGTCCTTGAATACACACGATGTTGTGTCAAAACAAATTATAAACTTACCAATTTAATTATTAATTCATGAATTGAAGGGTATAATGGTAAATAAGGGTCAAATCCACGAAGAATTAGGGAATTTAGAGAGATATCTTTGAAATTTAAACAAATCGGATGACAAATTGAGTTTAGAAATTAGGCATTTTATAATATTAAGAAAGATAACTCAATTTTGAATCCACAGAATCAAAAAACGAGTGATTTGGATGAGAATTCGCGGAGTAATCGAAGTTTGAAAATGGGAGAAAATTTGATCACAAAATTTGAACAAAAACTGAAATTAAAACAAAATTAAACTTAATCTAGGATTCAAAATGTAAAATTAATGCTAAATGATGAAAGATTAAGATGAAAACACGCAATCTAACCCAAATTCGTGCTCGAAATGATCCAATTAATTGTGGATACATGGCTATTCATTTCGCGATTTCGAAGACGAACATTGGCATTCAAGATGTGATTTCTCCTTAATCCCTCGATCAATTTTCGATTTCAAATGCTCCTCGAACGCGGAAATGTGTCAAGAAGAGAAAGAAATCAAATGACTCGTGAATTGTGGTGTCTAGACAGTTCGATTAATCTCAAAAATCCAAGGGTAGTGTTTCTGTCTCGAAGAACATCGAATTTATATAAGAAAAGAGGCGACACCATTGGATCAACGGTCTAATCATGATCAACAGCTGAGATGGCGCGTCGTTTGATCAAAATGGTGCGATTAATTCATGTCTGTTCGATCACAATTGAAGGGTTAAGATGTGTCCACGTCGCGCGAAGAAGAGACACGTCGATTTATCGCGTCCGCTGGATCTTCATCGGGCGGTCTCGATTAATCGGAAGGTCCACCGATCGCAATTAATCTCGGCCGTTATAGCTCCCTTGATGGATGTCCGCGATTGATCTACATTTAATCGAATCGGTGCCTTTTAAGATGATGCCACGTACCCCTCGAGTAAGTGACATCCAACGCGTGTAATTAAATCACGCGATCAGACGTCTTAAACATCACCACACGGAGTATATTAATGCATTTTATCGGGTTTATAACATATGATGGATTTAATGGTTAGCGAATTCCGATTACGGGATGCTTATAATATATATTTAAAATCCATGCATACGTGTCACGCACACACATGCGTGTCACGCACACACGTGCGTCCATGTGTCACACATCTGCACATTGCCATGTGGCAGCGCTTTGTCACGTCAGCGCACGGTAATATTAAACCCTTTTTTAATTCTTTTTAATTAATTTAAAACCAAAAATATAGTTAAATAAATTCAGAAAAATTCCAAAAAATTCCCAAAAATTGTAAAAATCATAACTTTCAAAATACAACTCCAAATTAATTCAAATTTGTTTTGTTGGATCAGAAATTGAATATCTATCATTATAAAAAGTCAAAATATTAAAATAGTAAGAGAATGAATTTTAATTAAATAAATACATTCATGTATTTTCTAAAATAACTTTATAAAAATACATGAATGTTAATAAACATCATTTCTCTTATCATTTAATCATGAAAATATACTTATGAGCTCAAATATAATTAGGATTAAAATTATAATGTTTAAGTATATATAATTATCCATAAAATGATGTATTTTTATATCATAACATGAAAGTATGTAAAATGATAGAAATATACTTAAAATATGATAACATGCATATAATTAGACCAATTAATGCTTTTATTTGCATTAATAGTCATGTAAATTCATGTATAAATAGCATGTTATCATATGGTTAACTCAAAAACCCTAATCGGTCACTCAAGTTAGTACTAATGTGTGTAGGAAATCATCGAGAACTCCTTCTCTAATATTTCTACTACTGTGGCCAAGGATTTCATTACATCTCATTCTTTGAGTCAATCACTTCAAATTGTGAGGGCGAATGATCCCATCTTGACCACATAATTATCTTTGAGGACTTCATGTCATATCCAATGTATGATGTTTTAGAAATCATGTTGCTAGGGATTCAGTCATCCGTAATCAAAACATGGTCATACATCCACAAGATGTCTTTGGTGTCTCAAGTCAAAGGACCACATACCCAACCGTGACATGAAGAACCTGATTGAAAGTAAGGTATAATAAAATTCAGGGATTCATATAGATCAATTCGGTGAACTCTTTTTCCAAAGATCACCCACACTATTTATCCTTAGTATCTCCATACCAATGGCTACAAGATCAGCTATACTCATCATATGAGTTGGATCAGATAGTGTTATTCTTTTCGGATAATTAGATGTCCTTCTTGAAATATTCCACGAATGGGAATATTTAGAACATATGTTTAAAGACTAGTGATCATTGTATTATGATCTCATCATAATTCACTTAGTCATTGCATATGTTCATGGACTTTGATAACACGCAATCTTAACATGATAAAATATGATTATTAATGCAATTTAAGGCATAAAACATTACATTTATGTGCATGTTATCATACTTTGAGTGCATTTCTATCATTCTATGCATATTTATGTCATAATCTCAAAATGCACTAAATTAGGGTTAATTGTGATAAATTAAGGATAAATTATTTTATAACCCATCTTTACTTGAGATTATGAATGGTTTTTAAAGTTAAATAATGAGAGAAATCATATTTATGAACATTCATTTAATTTTCTAAAGTTAAAATCTTTAAAAAATGAATGTATTTTTTAAATATAAATTAAATCTCTTGTTATTTAAATATTTTGAATTTTTATAATGATAGATAATTAAATTTCAGATCAAATAAAAGAAATTTGGATTAATTTGGAGTTGTATTTTAAAAGATATGATTTTTACAATTTTTAGGGATTTTTCTGTATTTTTCTACATTTTTCCTGATTTTATTTTCTATTTAAAACGTTAAAAAATAATGAAAAAAATAAATGAAAAATTCGCAAAAAAGCGCGCGGGTCCCACGCGGGTGCGACGTGGCACGCAAGGCCACGTGGCAGAGCCACGCGGACCCGCGCAGCGCCTACGTGGCGCGATATACATATCTATATTTATTTATCATATATCATAAAGTTCTTCAGCCTTCCCTATATGGGAAGGGTCATAACCTTACAGATCGTCGGGTCTTATAAACCCGACGATCTCTTCTTTTTTTCCAGTGTGGGACTAATCCACACTACTCTTACCTTTCAGGCGACGTGGCACGACGAGGAGCGTCGGATCGGCAGATAGCAGAATATCGCACCGTTGATCGGATGTGCTTAGGACCATCGATCGGGATCATCGCACGTGGGTTAAATCCACAGATTATAACGGCTATGATTGACGCGACGTGGCGGCATCACGCGCGCCGATCGGGTGGACACGCGGCCCACGGATCAAGGATCAAACACGTGCCTATTTTGAAGCGTTATAACGGTCCAGATTAAATCTCGCGGGAGACATCCGGACCGTCGGATCAAGAATGAAGGGGCGCAATCGAAGCGTTTCTTATAAAGCGTTTCATCGGATTAAATCGTGGCCGTCCATCATGATCCGATGGCCACGACTTAATCGAAACGGTCCACGATGGACCGTTTCATCGTAACCGTCGATCAAAACGATCAGACGGTTACACCCAAATTTCGTTTAAATAGAGATGTTCTTCGTCGTTCTATGTATTCGAGTTAGATTTCAATCAAATTGACTTGTATAGACACCGATCCTCTCGTTTATCTCGAGTTCTTCCTCCTCCTCTTTCAATTCCGCATCCACGGAGGGGTAGAAGTCGAGATTTGGTGGAAAATTGAGGGAGAAATCGACTCTTGAAGCTCGGTGTGACGATCTTGGTGTTCTTCGCGATTAATCGGTTTAATCGTGACATTTCGATCGCTAAACGGGTTTAGTGGAAGCGGTTTTACCTTAATTATCCTCCTATTATCTTTAGTTTTCGTTTAGATTAGGTTTTAGATTTCAATTTCATAAAATTTAGCTTAAAATCACGATTTTAACGTCCGAAAATTTCTCTCCACTTCAAATTTCGATTTCTCCGCGAAATCAAGTCCAAATTCGATGATTCTTGATTCCGTGGATTCGTTTTGAAGTTATCTTTCTAAAAACACTATTTTCCCTAATTTCTCACCTCAATTCATCGTCCAATTTGACCAAATTCCAAAAGATATCTCGAAAATACCTAAATTCCCCATGGATTCGACCCGTATTTACCATTATACCCTTCAATTCTCTCTTAATTCCCCAAATTGGTAAGTTCGAACTTTATTTTTGACACGAGACCATATGAAATCGACGACCTCGCGGTCGCGTCTCGTCAGACTTCATCACAAAAATCACACAAGAATATAAATAAATAAATCTCATTTCAATTAACATAAATGAAATACATAAAATTTTGATTGGCTGATATGCCACATTATATCCATCACCATCAAGTTATGATGCAAATTATATGCAAGCAAAAAATCTATGAAGCTTGACACCCACAAGCTATATTTTACGATCATCAAATGTATATGATGGGGGTAGTGAAATGATGCAACGTAGACCATCTATAAGCCGTTGCAATGGCTAAAAATTGAGAACTACAATGGAGAATTTGGGAATGATAGTGGAGTAGAAGTTGGTACTAAACCATGCCATCAAATCCATTAGTTTCAACTAAGGCAAAAATTGCAATGGCAAATAAACAATTGACAAAATATCAGTTGTAGAGAAAAGGAATGATGGTAGCAACCAATCTGACACTGATGGTACAGTAGTGTGGTGTGACAAAAGCATTGTATTGTTGGGTAGCGGCTTGATTGAGCAATGGCTAGTATGGCAATATCCCTATTGAATGACAATCTAGTAGGATGGAAACTTAACTAGTTGGCAACCTCGCTTGGCAAAAACTACCTTAGATGGGGCATAGGGTTTTACCATCATGATCACAATATCAAAGTGCAATATCAGACCAGATATCAAATGTTGATGACATCACCTCGATGATGGATATAGGGAGCTATCTAATACCTATTATCCAAGTTGGATGACAAATATTGAAGATAGTAATATGATATTTGTCATCTAGCTTAAATCCATCATCTATCATCTGACTAAGTCCAAGATATTATATGATGAATGAAAAATGAAGGGTATCATAGGTGAATATCAGGTGTGGATATAAAAAAATTTATATCTTGGTGATATTCAAAGATATCCAACTTCATCTATCATCTGATATCCACCATCCACATCTCATGCTTTTGTCATCCATCATCTCTCATAAGTCCATGGCATCCATCGAATCATTATCCATCATCCAATACCCATGTTTTATTACCATCACTAAGACATTTGGATGATGGATATCAAACACCTAGATGTTGAATGATCGATAGATCACGTCCAAGCAAACCCTAATGGGCAATGGATGTCATAAATGGGGCAGTGGCAGCTGCCCTAACATGATCATAACACTATACTATATATGCTTGTAATCATATGATTATTAGTACATTTTATGGCACAATTCATGCATTAATGATGCATGTTATCATAAAATGATTAAATTTTTGTGAATTATATATCATTTATCTTAAAATATCAAAATATATTGTTTGAAAGCTAATTTTTTATAATTCATAAGTTTGATTCTTCAAACATTAATTTTTTTAATATTAGCCTTATGTTCATGAGATTTTGAATTTATGTGATTTATATAAATATAATTGTGAAAATAATTAAAATAATAAGATGAATCATTTTAAATGAACTTTGAAAGTGATCTACTTATACTTTTAAAAATTAGATGAAAAAGGAGTTTTATTTTAAAACATATTAATTATTTAAGCTTTTAGGGATTTTTGAAGAAAATTTTAAATCTATTTAAGTAAAAATTAGAAAAAATGAGCCCCACTTTGGATAGTGATGTGGCGACACATGCTACAAAGGTGGCGCTTGTGGGGCACCTTATTAAGGGAAGTATTCATTTTTTTTAGGTGCCCTAATGGGACAATATGATTTCCCTTAAAAATGGTTGACTTATAAATAAGTAGAAAGCTTCTAATTTAATCCATGTAGGACTATAATTACTTCTTTTCATTTGCAAGTGACATGGTGCTTCCAAAGTCATCAATAAAGGTGAATTGGTTGGTTTTAATACCATTCCTTTGATAACATGCAAAATAAACATTAAAATATATGACTATTAATGCAAATTAAGGTATAAAAACATTCCATTCCAATGCATGTTATCATATGTTTTTAGTATTTATCTATCATTCTATAAAAAAGTCATTATGATGTCAAAATGCATTAATTTAGGGTTATTTAAGATAAATTAAGAAGAATATTTTTATCCTTATCTTGACTTGAAATTATAATTAGTTTTTAAGACTAAATAATAAGAGAAATCATTTTATATACACTCGTATATTTTTCTATGTTTTAAAATCTAAAAGAAATGAGTGTATTTTTTAAATAGAAATTTATTCTCTTATTATTTATTAATTGACTTTTTAGAATGATAGGTAGTTTAATTTACGATCTAATGAAATAAATTTAGATTAATTTGGAGTTATATTTTAAAAGATATAAATTTTCTAATATTTAGGGATTTTTATAGATTTTTTCAATTTTTCTTAATTTTTATTAATTTAATTCGATTTATTTTGAATTAAATTTATTTTTTTAAAAAGTATAAATATCACGTGCTAACGTGGCAAGTGATGTGGTGTAGACAAAAAGGTGCGTCACCACATGGCGGCGTATGGACACGACACATGGTAGCGCATAGGTGTTCAAGCATGAGTATACGCGCGTGTGTGTGTGTGTGTGTGTGCATCTATGTGCGCACGTGTGTGCGTGTGCGAGGAGAGAGATAAAGCTTCCTTTTCAGTATAACACTATCTCTCTATGATTCACTTACTTTATAAGCGTCGATTTTTGTCATATGGGACTTTGTTTTTTCTGTTTTAAGTGCGCAGGTGACATGTCATTACTTGGATCGTCTGATACGCGCATTAAATAAAAACCGTTGATCGTCACTTACGGCGGGGGTACACGGCGCAATTCTATTCATCGGTGAATCATTTATAAAATGATGTAATCTCAGTCATCGATCTGAGGAGTTTTAACATCTGATATTAAAACCGACAAAACGCATCTAGAGCGTCGGATCAAGATTAGCCAAGGAACATTGATACGTTACTTATAACGCGCGCGACGTGGAAAAATCTCGACGTTCCATCCAAGATCCAATGGACGCAACTTAATAGTAAAAATTCAAATCTGGGTGTTTCATTAGAGCCATTGATCGAAGAATTAAATCTCGATCTAACGGTTACGCCCAATTTGCCCTATAAATTGAGATGTTCTTCGACATTATAAATCATTATTTGGTTCTTTGAGTAATCGAACTGTCTAGACACCAAATCCCTTTAATCTCTTGCTTCCAATCACTTCTAGATCAATTTATGCGTCCACGAAGTGCTAAAAAGTGAGATTTCGTTGAGAGAATACGAAGAAATCGACTATTGAACATCAATGATCATTTTTCGAATTCGGGAATGAAAAGCCTTTGATCCAGAAAGTAATTGGATCAATTCAAGCCCAATCTTTGGTTAGAAATCAAGTTTCATCCTACTCTTTCTTCATATAGCTTTATATTTCAATTTCAAATTATAATTTTAGTTCATTTCAATTTCAATTTTGGTTTTTCGTAATTTTCAATTTCAGAAATTTCTATCTCATTTACTTGATGATTTCTCTGTAAACCTTGATCCAAATTTCATGATTTTTGATTCCATGAATTCGTCTGCGAGTCTTCTTTACAAAAATATCAATTTCCTTAATTTCTCACCACATTTCATCATACGATTTGATCCACTTTTAAAAGATATCACAAAATTCTCTTATTTCTCCATGGATTCGACCCTTATTCACCACTATACTTCTTAATCCGTGATTATCCCTTTAAATTGGTGAGTTTGGTATTTAGTTTTGACACAATTTTGTTTTAATTCAACGACTGCACGAAAATGTTTCGTCACCCTTCCTTTTCACTTAAATGGAGGGGGGTAAATGTCGAGATCTGAAAAATGATTTGTCTAAACATCTTGTGTATCTTGACCATTCACTTGAGGATTTATAATGTCTAGGAATGATGCGCATGATGGAACCCTTATATGACATGTGGAAATATCTAGAGGCGTTCTTATAAATTTTCAATCATTTAAGCCTCTAAATAGTTGTTTCCGTAAATCTAAGGGGTAGCATTAGTGGCAATTTGAGAGGAGAGGAGGGGGATAGGTTGATGCCTTTGGCCCTCTTAGGAAGGTGACGGCAAAGGCATGGTAGCAACAACAGTGGCCACAGTTACCTAGCAGCACTAGTCACCGGAAGAACCCTAAATTTTTAGGGTGAAAAAAGCTAGGCTTGAATAGCACGTGTGAGATAATTTCAAATGATATTGATGATTAAAGAAGAGACAATAATCTCGTATTCATATAGGAGAGAGAGAGAGAGAGAGAGAGAGAGAGAAATTGAAATATGCGTCGTGTAAGACTAATGCCCTCTAGCATGAGCTAAACCATCTAATGGGCTATATCTATTAGTCTCTTTCAAAATTCTACATTGTTCTATTACCATGCAAAAATGTGAGACCAGATGAAGAGAATCATCAATATTGTCTAATGAGAGATGCTATAAATACCTTTGATAGGGCTACGTGAGGGAGAGAAGATATATAATTAGGTGTTGAGCCTTAATGGACTGCCATCATCTCTATTCTTCATAGGAGAATTATTCCTCTTTACATGAGATCTAAAGAAATTTAACTCACTAGTCTAAGGATTAATATTAGTATGAAACAAAAAAGTAGCAAGACCCACAAGGAAACATATATTGGATCGTGAGAGCCCAATATTGAGGATCCAACAAGCAAACTCCAGAATTTGATGAAATCTAGCTTTGTACCTATGTGAAATTGACATCCAACGAGATCCATCCAATTGATGTCAATGTTAATGATGATGATCGATCCAGATTTTCTCCTCTGACCGCAGAAATTTATGTTTTGTAATGACACAAGAGCTGCCACCTTCATCTATGAAAAAAACTCAACACAACTCTAAATCCAACACTATCTGAACTACCACCAGCTACAACCAATCAAAGTTCAAAAATTATAATAATCAACCAATTCAACATACCACCACTTTCTAAGTAAGATATTATACTCACGAATGCCAATCATTTGGACTTCTACAGTAAGAATTGACACGAAAATGATTGAGACCGTAACATAACACCGACTGTCAGCTTTTCACACCCAACAAAGTGGGAATTCAAGAGGACAAATCGTATAGATATATATCAAAAAGTCAATATGGATATCAGATTAATGGTTTGGAGAGATAAGAAATATTAGAGATGAGAATGGAGAGAATGGAAAAGATTAGAAAGATGATAATGGAAGAGAATGAAGATATGAAATTTACCTTAATACTAAATAGAAATATGAGTTTTACACTAACAATGAGGGGACTACAAGAAAGTCCTCATCCTAATATCACACAAACCTTGTTTTTGTTCCATTCCTAGGCTGAGTGATGCTTAAATTTCCAAATCCTTGAGCCATCACTTGATCTCCTCTCCACTCAAACCTTGAACATCGATAAATACACAAGATGGGCCTTAGACTTCTAAGAGATAGCAGATGATCCCCGTTTTGGGGTAGTTTTTGCCGTTCTTGTGAATCAATTTCATACTTAAAAGACAGATAAGTTGTGTATACAAATATAATCATAACTATATATATAATAACCATAACATTATATAATATAGGCATAGAACAACATATGCATATATTTAGCAAATGGATTGAGAAGTATAAAATTATGGCATCAACCATAAAATCTAATAAGCTACGAAAAACTCAAAAATAAATAAATTATGATCTAGATAATGATATAACTTAAAATATATAATAAACATCAACTTACCTCAATTACAATGCATGTTTAATTCCCCCCTCAAGGCTGGACAAATGAGAAATGTCAATAAGTGTAAGAGAGACGATCATTTGAATGATAGATCCAAGCATTCGAGGAATTCATTATATAACTAAAGAGGTTTCAACAACTAATCTACCTTGCCCCCTAGTCATATTATCACCCTATTGGGACTTCTATTTCTCAATGGGACAATCTTTTGAAGGAGGGATACCAAGGAAGTAACATTTCCGTGCATTATAAAATTGTTAAAGATACATTAGGGACAATGAAACCGTTCTCATGACACTCTAGTGAAGAGTTTGTCAATAAACCTTGAGAGTTTTGTTTCCTGATTCGAAGACCTTGATGTAATTTCTCGCACAGTCTCTCTCTCTTTCTAAAATGTTGAGTAAATAAGAGACGTTTGGGCACCAGGTTCAATGTATTCAAAAAGATTAAGGTGAATTTCAATCTAACAAAAATTTAGAACCATTTATGTTCTGAATTTCAGAACATGAATACAGACAAGATATAGATCATACTAATGAAATGAGTAACAAGATAATACACTAAAGTTTTTTGTGTAATTTTACTGTAAATAACACGGTGATTCTGTTTGATAATCATGTAAAAATATATAAATTGATAGGCATATTTGGTAAGCTAATTGATGCCCTAAAATTCTTCAGAGGGAAGGGAAAAAAAGGAAGGAACAGGGATATTCTCCGATAGATAAGGGTAACCCAAAACCACAGCAGAACAAGAATCACATAGATTTGCCAAACACATTGATGAAGTTCACAGATATGGCATCCCAAATATGTGTTTAATAGTTGTGGAAACTTAAAAGATATAAAAAATGAGGGTATAAAATCTTAGATAATTAAGAACTCGGTAGCATGAATCTTTACACTACTTCAGAGAAAAAAATAATTGAAAAATCATTATATTCATATCTGGAAACCGATTATGGCTGCCGGTTAACCATCATTTAACATCTGAAGAAGCTTTTGTAATTGACAATAAACCATTTAACACGTGTAAACATTACTCAAAAGACATTGTTTTCCTGATAAACTAACAGGGAAAAGTTCTAAAGTTTCCAATAAAGGGGAAAAACTTCTTTCTGGGCAGATATCCTAGCTGTGACGCCTTACTTATTACAAGATATCAGAATTTTAACCTTAAAAGCTCTGATACTCACTTGAAGTATTGTCTGCTTACCTTCGGTCACAGAAATGCGCGAGGCTGTATTAATCATGGCAAACAATGGCGTTCGAAGCATTAGCGCAATAGTCATCAAATTCCCCACATAGGTGCAGAAAAAGCTCGTTAAGATGGTGAGTGCATATGGTTATAGAATGCAACTCATCCTATTCAAATGCATAGCTTCCGCTCTAGAGTCATTGACACTTCTCTAATCGTTAAGTATCACCATGTAGATCCCTGAATCATTGTTCGATGCATCTCTCTTCAACGACTGAATATAACTGGATTCAAGAAAGCTATATCCATTGGCGAGGCAAGCCTTCAGCAGCTTCAAAATACCAATAGGGAAAGGGAAGGGAACAAAAGGAAAATTGGGGAGAGGATCCCCAGTCATAGGCCCAGAACGGTGCGGCCACAAACCCTAAAGAGGAAAGATGGTAGGTTAGAAAAGAGATCTGGAAGAGAGATTAATGAGAGAGAATAATACCAAGTTCAAACTCAAAATTAGCCTCTTTGACCGGCTCATTGCCCCTTGTGATCAAAGTTTTCTGATTCAGAAGATAATTCTTTAAAAAAGCAATGATACACTATCCAATTTCAATTTCTGAATTGAAATATCAGTATAAATTGGATATTACAAAAGCATGAAATCGATATAAAGTGGATGTTGAAACAATCAAATTTCAGACCTTTCTCAATCTTCTAAAAAAAGATCCAAGTACCAGGTTGTATGAAGCCGAGTTGTAGGCTTATCATGCAGAAGTTCGCTGTGGCCAGAAGTTCACATTGGATCTTGCGAAGGACACATGACAAGCCCCCAACTCTGCCCTGGAAAATGCAATTTATCAATAATATCTTCTTGACAAAAATCTGGCAGTTGCCTTCAATCAGTCTCTGACTACCCGAACAAAGAAGATCACAGAAAGTTAAATAGCGCCAGTATGAAGCTATTCCAGATTAGTAACACGTTGTTCATCACAAAGTAGCAGCAAAAGGGCATAAAAGTAAGAGAAAACAGAAGAAAAGACTGTACAAGGAAAGGAACTCTAGCTTGACATTACTCTCTCATGATCGGATGAAAATACAATAGATACAATGGCAACAGGTGAAAATGATACTGAATAAAAGCCATCTTCTTTGAAGAGACCAAGTTTCTAGAGCCTTGACCAACTAGTAGAGTTGGCATCATCATCTAAGAGAAAGTCACCATCCAAAGTCGGACCAGGGGATAAAGGATGCGGATATAACATAGACAACTCATTACTACCACAAGAACTAGAAACGGATGAATCACTGCGTTCACGCTCTACTGGTGCAATAAAGGAACGATTAACGTCACCATTTTGCTTTCTTGATGGCATATCTTGGCTTGTGTTTGATTTTCCCTTTTCTGGTAAAGAATAAGGACTTTGCACCAGGTAATGCCGCCACTTAGATTCAGTCTCACTAATCTTGGTCTTCTTGAGAACTTTGTGAGAGGGTAGTTGTCGGAAAAGATGATTATCGTGTGAAGCTTTCCTCTTTTTCCCGATGAACATCAATCTGGGATCCTCGAATGTTGTCGTTTCCTCTCCATTTTCTGCCCTCCCAGATCCGCTGGCCACTTGAGGGCTTCCTCTCTTATGGGACCTACCATTCAATACCTTTGCGCTATCAGAATTTCTTACATCCTGCAATAAAAAATAAAAGATGACGATTAGGATGGCCAGAGATAGAGATCATAAAAATTTAATTTCTGGTCAGTAGCATTACCTTATCGATCAAAATCCATCGATTATTATTCCAGCATTGACGCAGTCTGATATCAGATTTTCCAGCATAGAACATCCTGGATGATCCCAGCACTCTAACAGAAAAGCAGTCTTTGGCAACTGCAATGGACACCTCGGCAAGCTTCCACGAACCATTATCAAAGACCTCGATGACATCACCAGGCATTAAAGTAACTGGATCCTGAACTAATGGAGGGGAGGGCCTTATAACCTTCCTGGGAACTCTTTCTATGAGTTCAGATTCTCCTGATGGAGCTGAATTATACCTGACGCTGTATGTGTGCCCGTTGCCCGAGATGATCTCAGCACACCACCAGGAACCGGAAGGAACATCTCTCTTGTTCAGTACCTCCACCTTGGTTCCCTTTTTGTACTTTCATGGCTGCGATGTTGAGCCGAATAATTCGAAATCCCTGGTTCAAACGAAAACTTGAGATTTAGACAATTCAAGGGAATCTTCATAAAAGATCGAGAGAAACCGATAACATCAGGAAAATCCAAGACATCGAAATACCGATCCGTTCGAAGGATATGGCTCCTTCAACAAGGAATACAACCAGATAATTTCGACGAGGATGAGGATGTCGCAAAGAAAATCGACAACCGAGAAAAATAGACAACTCCGTCCGAAAAAGGGGGAAATTCCACCGCGATAAAAGAAATCATCACACAATGAAAGAAAAAGACAAATGGAATATCATGGGAGGCGAAGACGTACGCAGCTTCGATCCTTCTAGGACAATGCTTCTTCTTCGCTGGGACACGTCTCCGGCATTCGCTGAAGAAAAAGGCAATGCAAGCGTTGCCCCTCCAACCTCCTTCTGTCGCATCTCTTTAACCGCCCGTCCTACCCGGCCGGGTTCATTTTTGCCTCCGCGAACCGGATTCATTTTTCCGGGCCGGCGGCCCAATTCCCTGGGGCCCACTTGTTTAACCTGTCCAACGGCAACCCTTATTTATTCGGCGCGCATGCCCCCCCACACGCGTCCTACGTGATTCCCTCTTCGCAAGCAAGATCGCTGACGGCGGGATGATCGCGCCGCCGTGACCGACGGAGTAGGGGAGAGTTAGAAAACTGTTGGGGACAAATGCTGCTCGTTTAGAAACGCGTATCTCGGCCGGTCAAAGAATTTAATGATTTTAAATCAAAGCGCTCGCGCATCAGGGGAAATGATAAATTCAAAATTGAGAGAATAGAACTCATTGAACTTAAGGATGAATATACAAAAACAGAGAATGAATTGCATTCCGACTGAAGAACAGATTCTAGGAACATAGGAGAGCACTGACCAGAGGGCTTTTTCGTCATGGCCGTAGACAAATACAAGTCCTAGGACGACTGAGAAGAAAGATTTCTTAGTTCCGATAAATGTTCATCATTAGATATGTGGAGCTCGACCCGGAGATTTGTCATCAACGCTTCCTGTTCCCAGGTTATGGAGCCAGAGTGGTACAACGCTTCCAGAGTCGTACGGTATGCGTAGAGTTCTAGCTTATGGATTCTCTCTGCCACATCTCTGCCCGTTGACGTTGACTTTTTAACTCCGGTCGTCGACCGACAGCATGAGCGGGCATCGTCGGAGAGATGGCCATCCCTATCTTGTCCTGAACCTATATTCAGATCATTGCTACCACTGGAACTGCAAACGGAAGATTCTTTCGGACCCATAAATCTGTTCAGCGGGAAGTCAACGTTCTCATTCTTCCTGGGTTTCTTTCCAGGCGGCATTTTCTTTCTCTTTGTTTGACCTCTCTTCTTCCCTCTCTTCAAACCCTTACCACATCTTTCATCTTCCACGGGCAGCTCTTCCAAATCCTGGGACAGAAAATGCGTAAGAAAATCTGCTTGGTAGACAGAATAATTTAGAGAGAGAGAGAGAGAGAGTGAGAAAGGGGGTACCTTTCCAACGGGAACCCATCTGTCGTTCTCCCAACACTGTCTCAGGCGGAGATCGGATCTGTGGAGTGCTAGAGTCTGGGAGGACCCCAGGAGTCTAACAGAGAAGTAAACTTGGCCTGCAGTTCTGAGGACTTCGGCAATCTTCCATGAACTGTGATCGAAGACTTCGAGAATGTCACCGGGAAACCAGTCGATTTGGTCGCAGCCCGAAGGAGGACGCGGCCTGACAAGTTTCCTAGGAACTCTTTCCCAAAGCCCTTCTGTTCCTGGCGATGGTGGATCATACTTAACGCTGTAAGTGCGGCCGTTGCCGGAAAGTATCTCGGCGGGCCTCCAACATCCTGACGGCACTTCCTTCTTTTCCAGTATCTCGACTTTCATTCCCTTCTTGTATCTCATTCTCTCCGGAGATTTCGATCGAAACTGCGGGGAAATCGAAGATTAAGTTATCCAGTTCAACGCAGATTATCAAGAAAATAATCGAAGATTTTGAAATCGTGAGAAATGCAGGCGGAAATCGGTGGTTGCACGACTCGAAATGATCCTGAATGATTACCCAGGCGAAGATCCGAAGGGCTCAGTCGTTTAATGTCAGAGCGGAAGAACGGCGATCGCGAAAAAGACTGGAATTCCCAAAAATAGAACGCCAGGTAACGTAAAGAACTCAAGCCGTTCAGGCAATCGCCGAAGATTTTCCTTGCGAACGCGGAGAAGACGTAATCGAACGCGTCAAACGAAATCAAATCGATGATCCGAGAGAGTTCAAGATACCATTTCGAAATCTAAAACGAGCAGATCAGAAATGGGAGAAGACGAACTGCGTACCTGGGCTAGAACCTCAATATGAAACTCTTTCCTCTCCGAAATCTCGCTCCGCTTCCGAGTCCTGTAGACTGCGACCTTCCTGTTCACCCCTCTCTCAACTCTACAGCCTTCTTCGTCCCCTTCGTTCTTCGTTCTCCTGCGTTCAACCCCGTTCTAATGCGAAAATTGTCTAGAATTCCGGGGGGCCTAGTCAAATTTTGTAACCTCCTGCTAGCGCCGGGCGAGAAACGTGGACGCTTACCGGGAAATAATCAGCAGTATTTTGGCTTCGTGAAATTCACATTTTCATCAATAATAAACTATTTCAGAGAAACCATTCTTTTGTAAAATTCAATAATTCGAAATGAATAAAAACTGTGAGCGCATTCTCGATATGGATAAGTTATTACTATGGAAAAATTTCATTAGAATTTCATTCAGAAGAATTTCGTGACTATAAAGACCCCATCGGTGTCCAAGTTGCGCAGGAAAATCCGTCAGCAGATGAGGAGGATATTTTAAATTAAAATCCACGATTATTTTACGGTAAAGAGAAACCCAAAAGTTCGCCGCGGACCCCGCACTAGGCATTTATAAGGACTGCGTTCGTTGCGGAGATGAACATAACCGACGGCCCTTGAGCAACGGAAAGCCCACTCGACTGATACCACTGCCCGCCGTTTTGGCGTATTCACCATTTCACCCTTACGGCCACGGGATGATGGGATAACGATCCACCAGACGCCCTCATCCACTCTTTCTCTCCGTGGCTTTCTCTCTCCAAATTATACTTCTATAAGAACAATACACGTCCGGGTCGGCTCGCCCGAACCGAGGCCCTCACTTCAATTTTTTCTGTTTCAGCCGAGGGCCCTGGTCAACTACCATCGATTCGTCACGGTCAAGCTTCCGTCGGAGCGTCTCCAGATCCTTCGCGCTCACTTGACTCGGGCTCGAACCGTTCAAGGCGTAAGCCTCGCCCATTTTCTGCCTGCATTGCTTGTTCGCCACTTCGTGCATGACAACTGATAGTAGCAGTGAAAGTCGACGGGTTGACTTCGATGGCCTATTTAAATAACAAAATAATCAAATTCACTCACCCGGCCTGGGGTAATCTTTACCGATGAGGCACTTCGCCTTTCTCTGGACGCTCTCAGGTGCAGTCCATGGTTCATAAATATACTCCTTTGGAAAGTCTACGATTTAACGAGCATTAATTCTCATGAATTTCTTCAAAATAACACAAAATGGCAAACCTTTGAGCACGGGAAGAAAATGACGAATAAACTTCCCCGTAGGATCATACTTCTTCCCAAACGTTATGGGCGAGTAGATCCGATGGTACTGATGAAATTGCGCGAACGGTAAGCACGTAATAATAGTCTTTGGGGGAAGTCAAACTCGCATTGAATGGCGCTGACCTGGTAGAAGAACGAGGAGCAAGATAGCCACATCCAATTACCGTTGTTTATGGCCCAATCAGCATCGATTAGCAGCCTCTCGAACACGTCCCGTCCCTTCTCCCAATGAACAAACTGTAACCGAGAAGTCATCGGTTTCTGTTTTCTAAAATTGAACTCGACAGTATTTATACCAAATCTCCCCGTGTGAGAAAGCAAGCAACCGAATGCCGCGCGAGATGGTGCATCCATCCCCATTCCCGGAGCTATAAAACCATGAAAAATTAGTGTGCGATGAAAAGATCATCCGAGATGAATAAATAGAAGAAGACTGTACCTGGATCATGATGGCATCAATCCATGGATACCCCGTCTGGCCATCCCTCCATGATGCAAACAACTTATCATCATCCCTCCAAGGTATCTACCATGCACGAAATTCTCATAACATGAATAAAATGGAAGAAGTGATATTTCTGCTTTACCTGCTTGCAGATTTCATTACCCCTCATTCGGTCGAAATTAGGGGTACCAAAAGCCACAGTGTAGAAGAACTCCCGCCATAGCAGCTGTCAATGTTTGACTATAGTCAACATCATTGACAATGTATTGGAAAAGTCAACGTAATGCGCTCAAAGAGAAAACCCACTTGTCCCGTCAATGAAACAGGCGGTAACGTGTGCTTCTTAACATCCGTGTATATCTCCTGAATTCTTTGATAAAACAATCGCGAAGAGAGACAACCAAACTGAAAAGACAATAACAATCATAACAAGCATAAGTCACCAACTTTTATGACCATTTTTTTATCAGAAGATATCGACATGTTACTTTAAGGTATGGAGATAAAACAGTCGTCGCCGGTTCCATGAACGCTGAAGGATCGCCCTTTGGTTTTTCAAAATTAGCCACCTTGTCCTTGTAGAGTCAAAATGAAAAGAAAGTCAAAATGTCAGCAGTCGTTTAACCAAATCCGAAAGCGAGTCCAACCTTGTGAACAAGATAGTCGTCCAATCTCCTCAGAGCCTCGGCTTCTCCTCCACGGAAGGGAGAGAATTTTACCTACAGCAATGATCTCGCTAATGGGCACTGGGATATGAGAGAGAGAGGACGGAGTGTGCGTTATAACCTGCTCTATATCGCCGTACCCAAGTTCCTGGATCGTCGGAACTCCGACATCTTCCCATTCTCCGAGTTCTCCGACAGGAGGAAGCATTGCAAAGGGCTGCCCAATTGGGGGCGGAGGACGTCCGGCGAGCTTTAGGAATGACTGGTACGTCAGAGGCGGCTTCCCTCCATTCTAGAGAATAAGCATTAGGTCCGGGCCGAAGCAATGATCAGCACTTAAACAGCCGACACCTTCGCTAGTTTAGTTACCTTCTGGATGATATGCGCGGGATCAAAAAGCGTGTGGCTGACAGGGGAGAATACCTCGATTCCAGCAGCCGAAGCGAATTCCTGAGATCGAATCTCTGACTGAAATCTCAAAACGACGAGAGAATGAACTTAAGATCCATCTCGCCCGTTGTACCTACCTGGACTCGAGCATCCCTAGCCTGTCCGTAAGGCTCAGTATCGGATTCGTAACACAGCTTGCCGATTTTCCACTACGAGAACGAACGAACATGTTCAATCGAAATCAAAAACTGCGGAATAACTGTGGTTCCAGTTTCAATCTCACAATTTCGCCTACCTCTTTAAGAACGCGAACTATAAACATCCGCAGGGTCCCCTCCTCGAAGAACAACTAGTCGAGATCCCAAGCTCCGCAAGCTCTTATCCAAATCTGAAAGACTTTCCATCAGAAACTGGATTCGGCTGACGCCTGCGCGCGCTGATCCGGGAGAAAACGCCGTGGGATCACGCTCCAGGTAACGCGGATCGAGCACGAACACCGGATAGAGAATTTTGGTGGCACCTCGCCGCGCCTGATCCAGAGCCGGGTTGTCATGAATCCGCAGACCTTTCCGGAACCACACCAGGGCGTTCGTCTCCATCGCTCTAGAAGCCTCTCTTCTCTTCCAGTTTCCCCTTATTCGTCCACGATTCTACTGCCTTTCCCGCGCTTTTCAATGCCACGCAGGATGATTATAACTAATAAGAGGCCGAAAGGACGCCACGAAAGGGGGAAACCGCGGATCTCACCGCCAATTTAATTAACTAAATTAAAAACAACCAATCACGTTAAAGAAGCGAAGGAAGAGAGGTTAATGCTCCGGGCAGGAAGGTCAAAACGTGCATTTTCCTCCGGCTCACTCGATGTAGAACTTAGAGGCGCGAGGTGGCAGAGATCTCCCGGAGGAAGCGTGAAGAGCGGTGACGATCTCCACGTCCATAAGCCTGTGGTACTGCTTCGATCGGTTCATCGTGAAAGAAACCTCCAGGCTGTCTCCCTCCCCGGCTCTTACCGGCGGATGCAGAAGAAATACCTAATTAATAGCGAAAAAATTAATAATTTGGTGACGACGATTATGTCAGAAGATAATTTGATAGAAACGAGGTTGAGATCTACTTGCTGGCCCCAATGCGTGCAGTCTTCGGCGCTCGGAGCTGTCGTCAGCGTGATTTCTTGCCTCGCAGGGTTATCGTCATTTCCCTGAGAAACGAACTCTGATTTTTAAACAAGTCCTATTCAATATTTGTGTGAATAGCAGAATAACTCACTCGGAATTGAACATCAAACCAGCCGGCGTAACCAGAGATGAGAGTCCGATCCGCTCGAATTAGAGAGGAAAATTCAGCCGCAACGGTACGGATTTCATCCACTGTTGCTTTCTTGCAATCTATATTCTTGATTAAAACGGGATCCCCGACGACCTGATCCGGGTGGACATTATTCCACATCGACGTCTGAACAGAGAAAAATGCTTGGTAATCAAAATCCTCTTGAAGAATGTACAACGTATTTCCCCTATTCAGTCTCACCTGGAGAAAATATTTCTCGTGCTCTTTGGTGAAAGGTGCTGTTAGAACGCTCATGTCCACGCCGTAGTGCGCTTCGGTTTCTTCGACGAAGCTCTTCCACTCGACCATGGCGGAATTTAAATCGCTCTTCTTCTGCTCCCCGAGATTGGTCCTGATCGGCGCCAACCACATACGCGCATGACTGGGATACCTGAGAGAATCACGGGGTCGGGTATCAATTTCCACTGTAAAATCATCATCTTGAGGATGTTTAATCGTAAAAACTCACATAATTCCATCATCCTTCAACCAGCGATCACGGGCACAAATTACAGAGTCGAACATGGATTCCCGCAGCAAGAAATATCCCATCCATTCGGATATTATAATATCCACTGAAGTATGAAGAGAGAAAAATACGATTTAAATGATACATAAGAATGTCATGAGCGAGGAAATTCAAAATCAAAATATTTACCTTTCTCGGGAAGTACTACATCCTCAATGGAACCGTGTATGACATCGACGACACCGTCGACATTGTTGGCTATAGCGAGCTCCCGGGCATGATCGGACATTTTGGTAGCTTCGACGGCGTAAACCTTCCTCGCGCCGGCCTGCGCGCACCAGATGGCAAGAATCCCGCTGCCTGTTCCCACGTCCAACACAACCTTGCGTTTTGCCGCGCGTGAAAAAATCAAACTCGGGTCGATTTGTATGGAAATAGAACTGCTGGTGAAGGCTGACCTTGTCGCGGAAGTGGACGGCGGCGTTATTGAAGACGGCGTCGTAGTAGGCGTCCATGCGAACACGGTCCGAAAGCATCTCCTTTTGGTGGTACAGATACCCGTAAGTGCAGAAGTAGTTTGCGAAATCTACTTCCTTGTCCACCAAGGGGGGAGTGGAGGCGCCGCCCGCGCCCGGCGCGCGAGAACTCATTGACGACATGACGGCGCCGGGCTGGCGGTCTTTCCCACCGGCTCGCCTGGATTGAGTGATGCGCGGGAAAAATGTCTCCTTTAGGGCAGAAGTTCTATGTGCGCATTTTATTGTGAAGAAGATGGTTTGAGAAAAGGAAGATGCTTGAGATAAGAAAGACATGAAAATGGGCCTAAATTGAACATCTTATTTATTTATATAGGTGCTTGTATATAGCGAGGGCTAGGGAATGGTGCCCTAATCTTATCAAGGGTATCATGATAGATTATACAGACAGATCCCCTTGATCCGTAAGTTGCATAGGATCAATGATCAGATCATGGGGTGTCAATCACTTCTTCGATCATTAGATTGAGGAACCCTCAATTCGATTGACAAGGAGATCCAGGAAATGATCATCAATCAAATAGATTATATGCACTAACCATTTTGCAAAAAAAAAAATGATGAAAGATCTATAAATTTGGCATAATACCCCTCGATCTGATTGACCATTCGATCAAGGATGGAGCTCTACCTCAATCATTGCCTCGATTGATATATAGGCCTAGATTGTTGATCAATCGATGCCCACATTGGTAGATCAACGATTGAGTCATGGTTGCGTCATTTTTGTCAATCCTATCTGATCCAAATCAAATTGATCACTGATTGGCATTCCTTAGTGACAGTTGTCATCTAACATTCATTTTCCCTTTTCCAATGATTATCTTTTGAAGAAGGTAATCTGATCCTTTGCTCTCTTAGAAAATCGTCATTGATGGTGGTCCTTTTTCCTCTTCCACGAGGTTCTGTTCTTAGCAAGGCTATCACCGTCTTGGTGGCAATCAATGTCTTCCACTTTTTCATTATACATTTATTCTTGACTTGTTAGATTCAAATTTTCCAGACGTCGTGTCTATGTTCGAACATAAGGCACCTAGCCTCTTGTTTTCTAAACTAATATTAGATCCTATTGTTGGGTCTTGTGAGACCGTCTACCCCACCTTTTTGGATTCGGCAAAACACATATCCACATGGGATATTCGAACTCATTAATGAAGCCTTATCAAATCTAGCTTGTTTGTTTAGCTCATCATTTCATTAAGCAAGGCTAGCATCACATGAAGCCCACTAGAGCTCTGTTTTAACTAGTTTAGCCATATCTTCTATGTTTTTCAAGTGACTCAAAAGCCACCATATTTAGAAAAATTAAATAATTTTTCTTTTGCTTAATTAAACTCAAATTGGTAAAAAAAATCAGTTTTGTATATGCTCTATAGGCTCTCAAAATTTTGATCAAAACATCAATCGCATGATAATATATGAAATCAAACATTCAAAACACTGAGACACCGATAATCAACAATCATATCCTTTAGTATAGATTAAAATCTATATTTATAAAACTCATTAAATGAGGTCTCAAAGTTGTTCAAGTGTGTAACCTCTAAAGATATCCACACAATCTCTAGACAATTGGATCCCCTCTTCACCCAAGAGAGAATGAGAATAAATGAGAGAGTTTCCCTAACATTCTCATGGACACCTTTAGACATTTGGTATATAAACTTAAAAAAAATCATCAAAGTTATGTCTATATCCTCCAAAATATACAAACCTTATGTGTGTGATCATCTAAGTCCTTATATCTCACTAGTTAATAACTTTATAGACCAAATAACATTTATTTGTCAAACTTATTTAGTATCAATATCAACTTATGGATTAATTAATCTAATATTGATTTAACTTAATTGATAGGTTATGTTGTTAGTATTTTTTGTGTCATGCCATACCATGTGCTCTAGAAGTTATAATGTATATAAGAACTCTCGTATGAAATTTTGTTGTCATCGGTTACCTTATATGTATAATCATTTATTTGTATAAGACTCATGAATGATTTAGGACATGGTTAACTATCAAACCTTGGTCAATCACTTGAGTTAGTATCAATGTATAGAGAAAATCATTAAGAATACCTTCTATAATATTTCCATTACCCTGGCCAACCAATTTATTATATCTCAATTCTTGTGTCAATCTCTTCTAATACCAAGGGCAAATGATCTCGTCTTGATTGCACAATCACATTTGAGCACTTCATGTTGTATCCAATATATGACGTTTTAGAGATATTGTGGCCAAGGATTTGTAATTTGTAACTAAAACAAAATGATCCATTCACAATATTTGTTTGGTGTATGTTATGAAAATGTCACACACGCGACAATCATTTGAATCAACATGATCGATAGTTAGGCATAATACAATTCAATGATTTGTACATATTAATTGAATGAACTCTTTCTCCAAATAAAACTTACAATCTACCCCAAGTGTAGGTACACTAATGGCCATAGGATCAACCATACTCATCATACGAGTTGGATTTGATAGTATTATATTTTTTTGATAATTTGATGTCTTTCTTGAAAATCTTACTCACAAGAATCTTTGTAACACATTTTTAAAGACTAGTAATCATCGCATTATGATATTATCATAAATTTCTTAGTCATTATATATATATCTACGGACTTTATTATAAACATCACATGAGTATAACAATGAGTAAATTTTATTTTAATAAATATAAACTAGGTATATAGAAATATAATTTGGGTTCTAAGGTTGATAAGTGACAAATCTAGACCACGAGATCATTGAAAACACACGGTGAAGAGTCAAATTAATACCAAACTCGCCAATTTAAAGAAATTAACAGGATTTGAGAGGTAAAGTGGTGAATAAGGGTCGAATCCGCAGAGAAATACGGTAATTTCTGATGATCTTTTTAAATTTGATCTAATCGGACGACAAAATGTGCATAGAAATTGGGTAATTTAATACATTTGGAAAGAATACTCAAAGACGAATCTACGGAATCAAAAATCACTCAATTTGGATCAAGATTCGCGGAGAAATCATCGAATGAACAAGAGAGAAATTTCCAAAAAATAAAATCGCGAAAAACAGAAATTGAAAATGAAATTGCCTCAAATTACGATTTAAAATTGAAATCTAAAGTTATACAAAGAAATATTAGGATGAAACACGATCCCTAACCCAAGATTGCCCTCGAATTGATCCAATTAGTCACTGTAATCAAGGCTTTTCATACCGAAATTGAAAACACAATCTTTGATGTTTAAGCGTCAATTTCTTCCTCTTCTCTCACCAAAATCTTACTCTCAAGCACTCCGTGGACGCGGAAGTGAGTCTAGAAGTGATTGTAAGCAAGAGATTCAAGGGATTTGTTGCCTAAACAGTTCAATTTACTCGAATTGCCCTGGAAAGCTTTACAGTGTCGAAGAACATCTCAATTTATAGGGAGAATTGGGCGTAATCGTCTGATCGTCAATTAATCTTCGATCAACAGCTCTGATGAAACGTACGAATGCGAATCGTTACGATTAAGTCGTGGCCGTTGGATCTCTGATGGACTGTAGAGATTTCGCCACATCGTGCATGTTATAAGTCACACATCAAACGCCCGCCATTGGATCTTGATTGAACGCTCAAATGCGTTTTCGTCGGTTTTAACCTCAACCTTTATAGCTCCTCAGATCAACGACTAAGATTAAATCATTTTAAAATGATTCGCTGACGAATCAGATTGCGCCACGTACCCCCCCTTAAAGTGATGATCAACGGTTTTGATTAACCGTGCTATCGGACGCTCCAGATTGTGTCACGTCATCTACGCACTTATAAAAACGACTTTCAATTAAATAAATCGATTTTACATTCAGAAAAATTCATAAAAATCTTGAAAAAAATTCATTAAAAATTCAAATTTTTTAAAAAAATCCCTAAAAATTAGAAAATTGATAACTTTCAAAATACAACTCCAAATGAATCCAAATTTGTTTCATTTGATTAGAAATTTAAATAATATATCATTATAAAAAATCAAATTTAATAAATAACTAGAGAATAAATTTCTATATAAAAAATACACTCATTTATTTAAGATTTTAAAACTTAAAAATTATATGAGTGCATATTAAATGATTTCTCTCATTATTTAACTTTAAAAACTAAATATAACCTCAATTAAAGATGGGTTATGAAATTATTTATCTTTAATTCATCATAATTAACCCTAAATTAATATATTTTGAGATTATAATGATTTTTTCATAGAATGATAAATAAACACTCATAAATATGATAACATGCATAGGAATAGAATCTTTTATGCCTTAATATGCATAAATAATCATGTATTATCGTTTCTAATTAGTATTTTATCAATAAGCCTTTGGAAATTTTGATCAAAACATTAAATGCACTGAAATACATATAATCGAACATTCAAAACCTTGAAGCCCCAAGAACAAATGATCATATCATCTAGTATGTATGAGAAAATATACTTACAGGGTTTTCTTGAGAGAGTTCTTAAAGCTATTCAAGTTTCTAACCTATAGTAGTATTCACACAGTCTCTATATGGTTGGATCTCCTCTTCAAAGCTCTTCGCCAAGAGAGAAAGAGAATAAATGCGACAATTCCCACAAGGCTTGCATGGACATTGATAAGTCTAAATTCAGGTAAAAATCAAATGTCATTGCATTGGTTTTTATTGGACTTATGAAATACTATTTATAATATATATTTTCCATTAATTTTCTATTTACCCGAATATATAGCTCAGTAAGGGGTCGGATCCAAGGAGGCACTGATGATCTTTCTTCTATTTAGGTAATATTCTTCCTTGGTACATCAGTTGAGTTAGACTTACTCTTTAGATTTGTGTTTAATCAAATCTTATAGCTAATCCTCTAACAAGCTTGAACTACATGAAATTATATTCTTATTTTTTTTACTTAAAATAGTTCTTCGTTATCACTATTTGTGTGATCATATGTCAATTCACATTCTTGTATTTTAATTCTTTTTCATCATCCCTTTTATTTACTTATTACCTATCTTAGTTCTTGTCCTATAGCAATGCATGTTTTCTTTTTCTAATTCATAAATGCAAGAAGCAACTAAAAATTGTGAGTCATTGAATTTACTTTCTGACGAAACGATTTATGCAGTCATTGAAAACACACAATCGTCAGTCAAACAAAATTTATAATTCCGAACTCAAAATGACTAAAATATGAAATTAATTATAGTGTAAAGATTGGATCGAGCCACAGAGAACACGGTTGACTTGTATCAAAGAGTTGACTTGGTCAAACTCATGTCTAATTAGGGTTTTTAAGAAATGAAAGTGATATATATTTAATGGAAATGATATGAATATATCAGAGAATATATTTTAAGAATTTTAGAAAATGATTTCACGAAGAAAAGTCAAAAATCAAGGTCAAAGTGTTGACTTTGACCATATGTAGAGTTTATGTAAAATTAGAGAGGAAAAAGATGATAAAATATTACTAAAATTATATTTTAAGAAACTAAAAGAAAGTGGAAAATTGTGATATATAATTCATGATTTTTAGATGAGAATTGAATTTATCATAATATATGAAAATCAATGATCAGAAAAATCCTGAAATGAAGATCTCGGTCAAAATCATGAAATTGACTAACCAAATGATATCCAAATTAAGCAATTGACATATGAATATAAAGCTTACAAATAGTGGATTCCAGAGAGCAAAATTACCGAATTTCACCTTGTATTTTAAGAGTAATTGCCCCCCCCCAATCAACGCCCAAATTCAGATTGAAATTGAACAGTCATTGGTCAAACATCAAATTGAAGGGTCAAATGCTGATAAAATTTTAGGAAATAGATATCCACGGAAGGCTGATGAGACAAGGAATCCAATGAAATGAAAATTGAATGATTTGGACTTAAGATCAGGGAGAAATCCTTGTTTGAAAATCAGCAAAAGATAAAAAATCTGATTTCTAAACTCTAAATTACCCATGTAAATCTAATCTAAACTACATAAATTGCAAGGATTATGATCGAATCACACTACTAACCCGATTGACGCAAATTTTGGCTTCAATTTGCGTTGATTGAAGAGTATTTCCCCGATTTCCTCTTCGACGTGTGTTTGGAGTTCAAGGGAAAATTTCGATCGATTCTTGCAACAATTCATTATCAATCCTCCCTCAATATGATCACAATTGAGTCTAGAACGCAAGGTGATCATGAAGAACTTTAATTTTTTCTCCAAAATCGTTTAATTTATTCACAGTTACAAGAAAGAAGAACATCTATTTATAGAAAAATTGACGTGAAAAACGCGGGCCGTCCGATTAGCTGAAAGAACTTTGGATGGCTGAGATGGCACAATATTTATTGCCCACAATCCCACAGATAACACACGAATTTTTGATTTTAAACTCTGCATATTACATGAATACTTAGCTTAAATGAACATATTTATGTGTTGTCATGATTAACTTGCTTAATTTTGCCTTCATTATGATTTTGTGATGATTCTTGAATTTTTTAATATTTGAATATTTGTTTTAGATTATAAACTCACAAGGAAATGAGTTTTTAAGGAAAAATACATTTTTTATGGATTTTATAAATGGTTTAAATGAATTTTGGAGCACTTTGAGGTTATATTTCTAATTATTCTAATGATTTTTTGCATATTTATCAGCATCAAGGGCATAAAAGCAATTTTTTGCTCTTAAAGGTAAGTGAGACGATGGCCACCAGATCGTGACACGTGTCACAATTTGGTAGCACCGCCTTAGTTTGACTTCGAGATGGAATAAGAGAGCGATGTGGCGCTCTCTTATTCACGCTTTGAAAGGAATCTACGGTGAAATTAATCGCCGTAGATCGTAGTTTTAATTTTTTTCCTTTTGTTGTTTTGCTCGCTTACCTACGTAGGTGACGTGGCGCTCTCCTTTTCACGCCGTCTTATTTAACTTTGTGGTGGAATAAGAGAGCGACGTGGTGCTCTCTTATTCACGCGAAGAAAGAGAATCTGCGGCGAAATTAATCACTGTAGATCGTGAGTTTTGTCTTTTTTTTCTTTTTTGTCGTTTTTGTTCACTTAACTGTGCAGGTAACGTGGCGCTCTCTTATTCACATCATCTTGTTTGACTTCAAGGTGGAATAAGAGAGAGACGTGGCGCTGTCTTATTCCCGCTACGAAAATAGCCCTAGATTGTGGCTTTAATTTAGTTATTTTTTTGTCATTTTGTCACTTGCCTCTACATGTGACCTGGCGAGCATCCAGCGGTTGGCTTTCAGGCGACGCTGCATGATCGTGTGGACTCGCCAATTGAAGAGTCCATCAACTAGCTGCTAACGCATCGAACCATCATATCGACGGCTAGAAACGCTTTAACTTGGAATGCTAATATCTTCTGATCTAGCCGTCCGATTGGGCTGAAATTTTGATGGGATACTAACTTGTCGTGCTCTTTCCATCCGCACGATCAGATTTTCTGTCGAATTCCTAGAAACCTCAAAAATTGATCTCGTCCATATATTTTGTTGGAAACCCTAACTCCTAAAAGCCTCCTCCTTCCATTCTGAATTTTCTTGTCTTTTGGCTCTCTCTTGACACCAGGTCACGAGCAGGAAGAAGTGAGAAGCTTAGGCCCAAGTTGGACGTCGTGGGATGCCCAAGTTTGCTCCTAGAGAAGGAGATCAAGTGGAGCTCGACATCGTAACGGATCAAGCACCACCCGGCCTAGGATTAGCACAAAAAACAGGGTTTGTGTGAAGGTTCTGATGAGAGATCTTCTTGTAGCCTTTCCAAGGATACTGTAGTTCATTTTAATTTGCTTAAATCATAGGGAAATCCATTTTGTCTTCATAAGTCCTACATAAACCACCAATCATTGTCTAAAATCATCTCCTCCTATTCCATTCCCCTCATCTCTTCATTTCATCATCACTCCATCTCTCTTACATCTATTCATCATCCCTTCCTAAAGTAGAAATAACTCTATTTATTTCTTACTTCATATCCACCCTCTCATCTCTTTTTTTTCCATAATTCTTACTCTCCCAAGAGGTGTTTGATGGAATGCTCCTATGGGGTAAACCCCTCTATGACTCTCTAAAAACTACTAAAACACTTTCCTTCTCCTCTAACTAAAACTACAGAAGCCTAATCTATCTAATTCAAATCACTAAATCTATAAATCTCTCTTCTAATTTCTAATTTCCCTACTATAGGTATCCCTTCCTTCTTCTACCTTAGTCACTAAGCCTCATTACCTAGGTTGCCTAAGGATCAACCCTTGCTTACTACTATCCTAAGTGAGGTATTATAACTGTATTTCATGAATTAAAAACACAACAATGACATAAATTGACGCAAGTTTTAGTCCATCACCCACGATTCCTTGATTATCGCTCATCAGATCTTCATCGACATCTCCTTGAGCAGCCACGTGTCGCTCCATGAATCGCCGAATGCACGATTAAATCGAGGCCGTTGGATTTCACATACGTGATCAACGGAGGGGAAATGCACACGTGCGTTGATGGTGATCAGGTGGATCTGTTTCCACGAGATTGACGCGTGTCGATTGGCGAGCGTTGATCCGACGCGTCTCGAGCTGCCACGTCACCTGCAAAGAAAGAAAGGGAACATAGTCCCACTCGGAGAAAAAGAGGCAAAGAAGATGCATATATAAGGTGAGTTAGTTATAAGGGTTGCGTCGCCCATATGGGCCTAGTACGCCCCCTATCTCACTTGGGCCCACTAACTCGTGGGCCCATCAAATGCTAGCCCACTGATCCTTCGCGCCACGTAGGCCTCTGCGTGTGTCTGCATGGCGCTGACACGTGTGCGCACTGCACCACGTCAGCTTTGCCGGTCCCGGCTCAAAAATATAAACCCTTTTTGCGATTTTTAATAAAGAAATAAATCTGAAAAAATACCTAAAAAATCAAAATAAAATTCAAAAAATTTCTATAAAATTCATAAATTCATATCTTCATATATATAACTCCTTTTTTACTCAAATTTTCACCATTGGATCACAAATTTCTTCATCTTTAATATCATACCACCTAAAATATAATTTCAAGCAAGAAAATAGGATGAATTCAAAATAATCTTAAATTAACCCTTTAAAAGTCTATTTTGCTTTATTCCATCATTCTTTTCTTGAAATTTATTCTTTCAATCATTTACTAAAGTCAAAATAAATCAAATAAAGTGGTTAATTTCCAATTATTTAACGTTGCAAAAGATCAAACATCAATAAAACACATAATTAACCCTAAATAATGAAAAAATAGGGACTTTCGTAAAATGGCATTCCAATGGAGAAAATTCATAAAACTATGATAACATGCATCATAATTACATCAAATAAGCATGAATATTAGATAAATAAGATAAGAATTTAAGTTAAATATGCATGTTATCACTTTCCTAATTTTTAATTTTGTTTAAATTCATTATCTCACTACTTCAGGATTCCTGTCATATGCTGAAATTGAAATGCAGAGAAGGATTATGAAATCACATATTCAAAACCATATTATCTCTAATTGCATATTAAGTATTCAAGATATCTCTGTCAATGAATCTTCATCTATTTTTTTCTTTGTGCTAAAGCAAAACACTGTCTACAATTCTCAGTAAGAATTCATTAACCGCAACTGAAGTTAACTGAACAAGAGAAGGAAACAGATTATAAAGAAACAATCAAGTATATGTTCAGAGTAGACATAAACCTTACACTAATTACTTATGTATTTACTTTCAAAGAAAATGTTTGTTTATATAAACTTCATACATCGAAATCAGTTTGAATGAATCTAATTAAAATGAAATCTCAATATCTGAGTATTAGAAAACTAAAGTTTAAATTCGAAAAAGAAACTTAAAACTAAACAGAATATTTCTTTAAGTAAAAAAATGCAAAAAACCTTATACGACTCGTGTAGATCTCGAAGCCTCTTTGAGTTGATAATAATCTATTCAAAGTCTTGCTCCAAACATCCTCCTGAATGATCTTATGGCTCTTCTTCCTACTGTGTCCTCCAGGCCAAGATTAGTTGGGTAGAAAAATCAAGAACGCCTCCATCTTCGTCGTTCTCCCTTTTTAACCTAACTGGCACGCAACTCATAGAGTATACGAGTCAGTTATGGTATTGATGCTCATTGCCTTGCACCTGCACCGTGCTTCTTCTTTATTTTCGTAGGTAGTTAGCCACAATTTCAGGTGATTGGTGGAAATTCATTTCCATGATCCACGCACCATACACCTCATGTGCACCGATATCTTTGTCTGTGTTGCTTTTCACCCAGTATCATGCTTGCACTCTATCTTGGTCGATGATATCTGCATACATATCCTGCTCACAAGCTGCTAAAGCCCATTAAATCTGACGAGCCTATTAAGGGCTTTAGTTAAAATCAACATATTTATTTAATACTTTCTTAAAACGACATTGCAGAAATTAAAGGAGAGTTCATTAAAGAAAACAGAGAATTAAAAGAAGTTAAAGTTGTCTTGAATATCTGTAAATCACCTCTTGAAACACTTTTATCTCATTCATCTAAAAAATGCTCATCTTAGCATAATCATATGATAACTTGTGAAAAAGATAAAAGATTTTGACTCTTGTAACTACATTATGACAAAGATGAGCATCTTTACTTGCTCTCTTTTGGATGTTATTAGACACCATGAGTTGTGGTCGTTCTCTCCATATTTATAGATATTTTGGTTTGTGAATTTTTCATAGAAACCCTCATAATTGTGTCTATATCCACCAATATCCATATAACTCATATGTGAGATCCTTTGGGTCCATATATCTCACTAGTTAATAACTTTATAGACCAACCAACATATTATTAGTCAACCTTAATTAATTATCCACATCAACATATAGATAAATTAATTAAGGATCGATCTAACCCAATCGATAGGTTGAGTTGTCATCTCATTGAGTGTCAAGCTACATCACGTACTCTATGAGATATGAAGTATGCAAAAACTCTCTTATAGAACCTCTGCGTCATCAATTACCATGTATGTATAATCCTTCATCCACACGAAACTCACGAGTGATTTAGGGTAGGTTAACTGTCAAACCCTAATCGGTCACTCAAGTTAATATTGATGCGTGTAGGAAATCATTGGGAACTCCTTCTCCAATATTTTCACTATCGCGCCCAAGGATTTCATTGCATCTCATTTCTTGAGTCAATCGCCTCAAATACTGAGGGCAGATGATTCCATCTTGATTGCACATTCATCTTCGTGGACTTCATGTCGTAACCAATATATGACGTTTTAGATATCCCGCGGCTACAGATTCTTAACTCATAATCAAAACACGATCATCCATTTATAAGATGTCTTCGGTGTCTCAAGTCAAAGTATCACATACACAACCGTGACATGAATCAACTTGAGTTACATTCACGTATAATACCATTCAGGAATTCATTGGGATCAATTTAGTGAAATTTTTAGTGTCTCTAAGAGCATTCACTATCTATCCTTAGTGTCTCCACACTAATGGCTACAAGATCAGCCATACTTATCATATGATTTGGATTATAGAATGATATTCTTTCCGGATAATTCGATGTTCTTATAGAATATCACACAAATAGGAATATTTAGAACATACGTTTAAATACTAGTAATTACATATGTGATCTTTGTAATATGATCTTATCATAATTCACTTAATTATTACATAAGGTCATTGACTTCACTGCAAACATCACACAAAAAAGACAATAAATAAATTTCATTTCAATGAACCTAAACGACATACATGGAAGTGTGAATGGCTTATAGGCCACATAATATCCGTCACATCACACGAGAATAGTAATGAATAAATTTTCGCTTTAATAAATATAAAATTGATATATAAAAATATAATTTGACTTAAAGGCCACACACTATAAATATTTAGAGGATCACAACCATAAAGTTAATATATACTAGTGGATATAAGTATAATAATGAGATTTTTCATGAAAAATAGATCATATACTTGAGGTTTATAAATAAGGAGAAAACAATCAATCCTAAAGGTGCACGATAACATGCAACATACACTTCTAATTACATAATGATTAATGCAAATTAAGGCATAAATTATTACATTCTTATGTATGTTATCATAATTTGAATGCATATTTATCATTCTATGTAATTTAAAGTTATAATCTCAAAATAGATTATTTTAAAGGATCATACATAATTAATTTTAAAATCTGTAGAATAGATTATTCATATTTTATGTTTGAGATTATAATTAAGTTTAATTACAAGTAATGAGAGAAACTATTTTTTTCTATACTCTCATTTATTTTTCTAGTTTTATTTTCCAAAGAAAATGAGTATATGTTTCAGTTAAAAATTTATTCTATTGTTATTTATTACTTTTAACTTTTTAGAACGATAGATTATTCAATTTATAATAAAAAATTAATTAAAAAGGGGTCGTAATTTGAAAGTTATGAATTTTCTAATTTTTCTATAAAAAAATTAGAATTTTTTTAATATTTATAGATTTTTTTAAATTTTTTAAATTTTAAAATATTTTCAAAAAATTATTTTTAAGCGCACGTTGACATGTCATAATATTTGCCATGTACACTTGCGTGTCGCAACCTGGTTGCGCATGTGTGCGCCACGTGGCATATGCATAACGCACGTGTCTATTTCGACATTAGTGTTAAGCGTCATTTATAAGGACATAAGCTAACCCTTTAAACACTCACATATTTATACATGATATGTCCCATCATTTTTTTAATGTGGGACTATTTTTCTCCTTAGATTTGTAGGTGGCATGACACACTCAAGAGCGTTGGATTGGCGTTGAGGAGAGAGAGTTATTCTTAGCCCTTCACTTTTATCTAAGTGAGGGGGGTACACGATGTTCTCTGATTGGGTTGACAATTCATTTTATAAAATAGAGTGAATGTCGACTGTCCATCAAGGGATTTATAACAGTCTAGATTTAATGCGCTAGATGAACTCCTTCGAGCGATGCTTCACAGCATCGTGGATGTCAATGGAAGATCAAATGATGAGCATTTCGCAAAAATTCCTATACATGTGATGACACGGTGAAATTTGGACGCACCATCGTAAATTAGATAGACACAACATATCAACGTTGATACAATTCCAAGCAATTCATCTGGGCAGTTGATTGAATATCAATTGATAGATCTAACAACCATGCCAAATTTTTGCCTATTTGTACTCTTTCTTCAACAATGTAAGAAATCTTTTGGATGTTTTGATCAATTGAACCTTTTGGACATTTCAATCCTTGAATCTCTTGCCTTCTTTACCTTGTAAACATATTTCCTTAGGTGAGAAGTGTTTGAAATCAAGATTTCATCAAGAGAGAAGGAAGAATTCACCGCTAGAACTCCAAATTTTTGTTCTTTCAAAACGCACAATAAGAATCCTTGATTCATAAATTAATTATATCATTTCAAGTGAAGTTCAGGTTAGATTACGTGTTTTCTTCATAATATTTTGTCCTATAATATTAGATTTAAATTTTGTTGCGTAGATTAGTTTAATTTTACGAAGTTTAGTCATTGAAATTTCTCTCTTGATTTCGCTTATTGATTTCTCAACGAATACTAATCCAAACTGAGTGATGTTTGATTATGTGGATTCGTCCTATAATCTTATTTCCAAAAATACTAATTTCTCCAATTTCTCACCTCAATTCATCATCCGATTTTATCAAATTATGTTTATATATATAAAAATACGCTAATTGTCCGTGGATTTGACCCTTACTCACCATTATAATAATCAATTCATAATTAAATCATCAAATTAGTGAGTCTAGAAACTGTTTTGATGTGTGCTCGTGTGTTTTCAGTGACCGCACGAATTCGTTTCGTCAGTGCAGATACGAACATTTGAGAAACACTTTTACAACTATTCTCATTCACTCTCGCCGAAGAGTTTTAAATGAGGTCCAATCATTTGGAGATCATATGGATATCCTTATAGGCTAGATACTTAATAACATCGCAAAATTCTTTTGATGAATCATGTAATTGTGGATTCTCGTTTATACTAGATAATAAGATTATATGTCATTAGTATCTCATTTTTTAAAACATTTGATTTAAGGTCTTCCGTTGCATTCAATATTTTGATTAGAATTTTAAGGGGCTTATCAAGTCTCAAATCCCAACATTTTTGTGAGTATCATGCCAAGACATGTCATATTCTTGGTCACTTTTAGCAAAACACACGTGGTAAAAAATTCCCATGATAAGTACACAGTAGGGTTCACCTACCGGCATCTCGTGGCAGCATCGGCACCATGAGGGCGGCATCGACACCACTTTTTCGGCACTCGGCAACGGCAACGTCACCTATTGCCATTGCCGTTTTTTCGTGTGTTACGGAAAAACGGGAACGCAGCCGAGTGCCACGTATAGCCGATAATATAGCCGATATATTAATTTTAAAGTTTATTAGAGTTAATTTTAAACTAAAAATGGCATCTGGCACTGTTACCGTTTCTCGGCTTCACAGCCGAAAAACGACAACGTAGCCGATGCCACACGTCCGGCAACGGCAACGTAGCCGATGCCGGAAAAACTGCACCAGCACCTGGTGCTGGTGCCGTTGCTGTTTTTTTAGGTGCCGGGTGCCGTTTATTGCCGATGCCGCGTTTCGGCACCGTTTCCGGCAACGACACCCGACACCGTTGGAAACGGGCGAAACCCTAGTACACAGAGAAATGTTACTACTATAGAAATCAAGTATCTATTCTCTTCCTTAACAATGAGATTCTCAACTTTCTCGAGTACATTTGCATGTCATTTGCATTTGAATTTTTTGGATAAATGGATGTACAGCGGCCATACACGTTCTAGATACTCATTCCTTATTGTCTTACTCGTCTTCATCATTCAACCAAATTACACGTATTCATTATCAATGGATGAACATACCCATATGGTCAACGGGTCATGGACACATTTTTGAGACTCCAAACCTACCAGCCATTAGTGTTTTACATTTTCATGACTTTTCTCGTTGACCTTTTTCTCCCTTTTACTATGTCACCAGTTATTCGTTCATGTCTCGTGCGTCAGTCACTGAGGCGCATCATCGAAAGCCTCATTCATTCCATCAGCGGCCGCTAAGAAGAAAGCTCGATGAAAAGCTGTCGGCCGCCGCGCCCGACGGAATCATCGCGCTGGTTGACATAACGGCCGTCCCTTCGAAACCGAGGCTCCCGCCCATCAGGGAAGCCACGATGGTGTCCGGCCGAGTCACCGGTACAGACATCAGCGGTTCGTCCCGGTTCGCTAGTATCTGCACCACTTTCCTGCTCCTCGGCCGATTCGTCGGGTTGGGGTGTGCGCACATGAGTCCCACCAGGAGCGCCCGCGTCGCCTCCTCCTCGTCCACCTTCCCTTCCAGCCTCGAGTCCACCGCCCGGAGCAGCTCACCCGCGGAGTACAAGTTCCAAACGTGGTCTAGCAGGTTGTTATCGGTCAATCCCATCAAGGACCTCCTGCCGCTGATGACCTCCAGCACCACGACGCCGTAGCTGAACACGTCCGACTCGGGGGTGGCCTTGCCCGTGTACCCGAACTCTGGGGCCAGGTAACCCACGGTGCCGGCGATCACGGTCGTGGAGGTGCTCCGGTCCGCCCCCTGGGCGAGCCGGGCCAGCCCGAAATCCCCCAGGTGGGCTTCGAAGTCCGCATCCAAGAGGACGTTATTTGGCTTGACGTCGCGGTGGACGACGGTGCCTCCGCATTCCTCGTGGAGATAAAGCAACGCGGAGGCCAGGCCCACTAGGATACGGAGGCGGGTAGCCCAGTCCAGAGTCCCGGCGGCGATGTGGCGGTCCAGGCTTCCGTTGACCATGAACTCATACACGAGGAAGAGACTTTCGCCGCTGTGGCACCATCCCTGGAGCTGCACGATGTTTTTGTGCCGTAGGCGTCCGATGGTGCAAATTTCCGCGAAGTACTCCTTCTCCCCTGATTTAAACCTAACGTCAAATTTCTTCCTTTCATTTTATTATTCACTCGATTTTTCATTGAACTGACCTTGTTTGGAGGTGGCGGAAATTCTTTTAACAGCAATTGCGGAGGGGGGATCCGAAATTTGGCCTCTGTAGACGCTGCCAAAGCCACCGGTGCCGAGCAGATTCTCCCCGCTGAAACGCTTGGTCGCTCTGGAGAGGTTCTCGTAGGAGTACATCTTGGGAGCGTTGGCGGCGCTACGCGACAAAGGACTCGAGCCACCTCCACCTCCGCCATTTCTTCACCCTCTTCGTCGCCAGAAAGACAAGCAGCGCCATGAGCGGAACGCCCGAAGACGGTGATAAAGATGGCGAGTATAGTCATCCATGTAATCCCGACTCCCTCGAGGGTCCTCGAGTGACGCCGGCGGCAGCAAGGTGTACTTAAAGTACCAATCGAGAACTCGCACGCTCTGGCTGTAGTTCGGCGACGGACCAGAAGCCGCGCTAAAACCCACGTAGATGGGGTTTATGTTAGCGATAACGACAGTGTGGTTGAGGACGCTGATGAGCCGGCCTTCGCCAGCGTACCCCGCCATGACCTCGAGATTCTTCTTCCACCCGTCGTAGATCACCCGGTAGGTTAGGGGCTTCTCCTTGTTCAAGTCAACATTTGATTCGTTGAGAATCGCGCTGCGGTCGGGGATGAGCCCGGAAGTGTCGACGGCGACGTGGAAATCTCCGAGAGTTTCCCACTCGTTATCGAAGGTGTCGATCAGAACCGCCAGCTGTCCGGTTGTTCGACCTGAAACGAAGATTAACACCAGACTAACGGAGGTTTTAAGGGGGAGTGCAATTATTTCGGAAACTCACCGACGGTGGAGCGGTTGAAGAGGCCCAATAAGCCGCCGGTACTCCCCTGGAGGATCGGGCCCATCTCCCTGGTCATGAGAAACGCCATGCCGTCGCCGAAGTTGGAGGAATTGGCGTTCTTGCGGATGAGGACAGTGAAGTTGGTGTCGAAGCTCGCCGGCCACCTTATGCCTGGCCATCTGAACATCGCGCGGCCGACGTTGCTGAGCACCTGGTTGGCATCCGTGCCGTTGCCCGGTTCGCGAATGAGCGCGATGGAACCGTTCACGACGCTGCTCTGTCCCAGGCACTTGAGAGGACCTTCGCGTCCGCAACTATCATCCTTGAACGACGGGAACGCTATCTCAGGTATCTGTGCAGATACAGCGGGAAGAACCAGAAGTAGAAGGATCGTCTGCGGCGACATGGCGATAATTTTGCCCTCTCTCCCGCGGCGATGGATAAGGATAATCCGCTGATAGCCTCCTCGAGGCATCATCCTTTGAAAAATAGAACAATACGACGGCGACGAGGGATTTCTGAAAGCTGAAGTCTTTATTTCTCGGCGCAGATGAAGTCAAGAATGGGGCCACCGTGGGGTAGAAGAGGGGCATCATTGAAATCTGTCGCTGTTGGTCGGTCTTGGCCATGAATTTTCCGTAAAGCCGAGGTCTGCTGGACCGTATCAGCATGAAGAGATCGGAATCGAAATTAGTCAACAAGTTAAGACGATATCTTAATGATAAGCAGATGACGGATGGAGGATTAATGATGAGGGTCGCCCACAATCGTGTCGATGGCGACCAGGAACTCCGCTCACGGTCACGCGGCAAACGATGTCGCGATCGAGGTCCCCTCTCAGCTCCGGGCAAAGAAAAGGTTCTGATCTTTCGGACCCCTCTTCTCGTGAGAAAGATCGTCACGTGAAACTCTCTCTCGATCAACGTGTGTTTGTTCTACAGAAAATTAGCGTAGTAAGGGTATGTAAGCAATTTGAGAATCTTTAAAAGGTTGAAATGCCACAAAAGATACATTCAATGGATCTATTAATGTTTCGAAGAATTTAAGTATAGAAATTAAAAGTCATTTCAATTGAAAATAACTCGTGCACGTTCTCTCTCTCCTCTCTTGATAACTCGCTCTTTCTTTCTCTACGTATTCCTTTTCTTCTCTACCGAATTGATCGCGAATTCTGATGACTATCAAAGCATTCGTTCAATTTCCTCTGAAGCATCTTTCGAGATTGAATTTCAAGCCCTAACTCCTTCAAGAATCGAACAAAGCGTTGCTTCAATCTAGATAGTTTTCTAATGATTTCTGAAATTCAAGATCTGTAGAAATTTTGAACAGAAAGATCACCGGAAACATGATCACATTTTTTTTTTGAATGCCCACGATGATAAATTCAAAATATTATAGTCAAAATTCTAAAAAAACAATTATAGTCAACTCAATATGGTAATTATAAAGCTATTATTGTAAAAATTCTGTAGAACCAGATTTAAAGATACTTTCAAACCAAACGTACATTGAATATTTAGAATCCCTTGTTGGTTAAGTTTATGTTTCCTTCATATTCTGATTTAAGATCAAATGAAATCGAATTAAGAAAGTATATCTTTTAGTTCTTCATAAAGAATTTAAGGTTCCTTTTAAATTTGATGCAGAACAGATTAGAAATCAAATCTCATACTACTCTATAACTCAAATAATGTTAATTTAAATCTGATATAAAAAAAATTTAAAGTGATTGAGAATTCACAACTATTGTTCTCTATCAATCGAATCGAATTTCCTTTTTCAATGTGATTTAAAATAGAATTAAAAATTCTTATCCAATAGTTCTTTGAAAATCAAGTTGAAGCTACTTTATATCTGATGTAAAGTAGATTGTAAAAAAGATCTATACCAAATCATCGAAGAGAGATGAAAGATGAAAATATTTTCCCTCTAAAATTTTGTAACATTGCAAAAGATTGGAGTAAAGGTCGAAAAATAAGACTCTCAAAGTAGAAAATGGGCAAGAGAGAGAATATCAAGTATGAACAACCAGAAAATGGGCGAAAATTTCAACATGTTAGCATAACAATGCCGATGGTGGTGGAATAATCAGCGCCTGTAATGTAATGTCATATGCTTCAATTGATGGAACTTGAGTATGCATCATGATTCATCAGCATAATCTGATATATAAAATAGAAGAAAACTTGTATCTGGATTCACGGGATGAATCTTTATCATAGTAGATTTATGTAGTGGATAATAGCCTTCTTGAATATCCCCAAGATAATTGATGAACTCGATCCCGTATATTTTTCATCGTTGTCATGCGTCGATTTCATGTACTAAAAGATAGTTCTTTACTTAGTATAGTGTCAACAAGGGTCGAATCCACATGGAGCTAAAGTAATGAGTTTATGTGTTCAAACGAAAGATGAGGGAGGAGGAAGATGTGTGAGTTGGAATGGAGCACATGGAGGTGAGTATGAGAGACAATATTTTCTCTTAGAATTAAGATAAAAATTAGAAAATAGATGAAATAATTAGATTAATAGAGATGAAAATAGAGATAATATGATGGAAAGATCAGAAAGTAGATAGCGGTAGCAATAGATAAATGCATGGCGAGGGTGAGAGTGAGAGATACACGTAGAGATGATGTCAAAACTACTAAAATAAAAGAAAAAGAAATAATAAAATAAAACATATGTCTAATCTATATGGAGATGTTCCCAAGCCAAAATCTAATCTAGATCTTTGCACAAACCCCGTTGGTGTGCCCATCCTAGGCCTAGTGATGCTCGATCCGCTCCAATCACGATCTTTGTTTGCTCCCTTCTCTACTACAAGATTGAGAATCAAAAAATGCTTCACCTTGGGCCTTGACCTCCTCTCCCTTTCCTTTTGGTAGCCTAATTCTAAGAGAGAGCCAAAAATGCAAGGAGAGAGAGAATGAAGGCTTTTCATAGGTGGGTTCTTAGGTTTGAGTGTAAAAAGAGGTAAAAGAGTCCAATTTTTTTTTAGCTCGATTTTTTTATCAAAGGGTATGGATGGATAGAGGGTTAAAAGATGAATCTAGAAATAGAATTTCAGCTGAAAACTCTATCTAGATCATGAGATATCATGATTTTAATTTATAGAAATCCTAGCCGTTGATTGAGATCGTGCGGAGGGGCATTTATATAAATTTCTAACTTAAAAAATGGAGGGGCATTTCTGTAAATTTATACTAAAAAAAATCGGAGTGGGATTTTTGTAAATATGCTAAAAATATGAAAAGTCCCTAAAAATTTTTAAAAAAATTTCAAAAAATCCCTAAACTTAGAAATTAAATATCTCAAAAAATATAACTCCTTTTTCCATGAAATTTTCTCCATTAGATCAAGAATTTAATACTCTATATTTTCATCCAAAAATATCTAAAATTATGAGAAAAATTAAGGCCTCCTTTAATAAAAATTAAGTTTGGTCCAACCTCCTTAAAAATAACGAGGTTGACCCCATATTCACTCTAAATCAATTTTGGATCATCCTAAAAACCTTATGATGATCCATCTACCAAATCCAAACCTCATTTACCACATTTCATACAAATATGGTTGGCTTGGTGTTCAAATTTAGTGGAGAGTTATTTCTTCTTTCCTCTTATCATCATTCATATTCATGCTTTCCTACTTGCATACCACTAAACTCATAGTAAATGTGAGAATTTAACCACTTGACTTTGAAAGAGTTAAATGGGGTTAGTTTCATAGTATAAGTAATTGAAAATAATGATGCATGATAGGACATATTTATTTTTTTACCAAATTAACACTAAATAGATGCAAGTTGAGTATATGAGTGCAATGAAATGATGAATCTAAAAATATCATACAAAATATAATAACATGCATTATATTAACAAGAATTATGTGTTACAACCCATTTATAATGATGAAAATGAATGCATCAATGACATGTTATCAATAACCTCCTGATCTCTAGAAGAAATGAGATTCTATCTAGAGGGTTACTAGCATTTGGTTACTCAAGTGGACTATGGCCTCCTATATATAGAGAATGAGGAGACCTTAAGCCTCTAATCAATAATTAGTCATCCCAATAATGACTAATAACCGATTTAAGTGCCTCTACACATAATTAACCTTCACGCACATATATGAATGTCTTAATCCTCACATTAAATATAATTAAATCACTTAATGGGATTAAATGATAGCTAATCTACAATAATACATATCTATGTCCACTTAATAGAGATTAGACCTAACATCAATTTCAATTAGATGAAAGATAAATAAGCGATTGGCTCCTTGAAAAGAGAGAGAGATCCATAGTTTTTTTGGATTGCAAATGAAGCTTGTGTTATGCGCCAAACAAGGGTGGAAGGAGAGATCAATAAATCAAACTCCCACAAAAACATGCTTACAATCTATAGCTCAAGGACAGGGTTTAAAAAATGGTATGCTCATTTGAACATTCATAAAACAAATGAATCCTAATATAAAATCAAGAAAATGTTTTGACTCATAAACTTATTTGTGATTCGAGAATGTTGAAAGAATAAATAGTAATAAATATTATGTGAAAATTTAACCCTAAAATAAGCTAAAACTTGAGTGATTGAACTCTCTCTCTCTCTCTCTCATTATGGCATTGAGTAAAAAATTCTCTAATCCCCGGGTTCCCATGAACTATCTTTTTGAAACTCTTTGCATCAACTCTGAGACTTCCCTACGCACTCACTCTCTCCCATTCTCTCTCTACACTAAACTCATGACTCTATGTAGTAATAAAATAGTTAAAATGTAGTAACATGACATTTTCAATCTTCATTCCTTCATAAGAAATTAAGAATATAAATTTGATATGTTTCTTATAACTTAGTACTAATGGGTTCTGATATCGATAAACTTTAAAATTTTCGATCAAAACATTGAATGCAGTGGAAAATATTGAATTGGATAGTCAAAATACCAAGGCACCAAGAACAGATAATCCTATCATCTAGTATCAATGAGAAAATATACTTACATGGTTTCCTTGAAGGAGTTCTTGAAGCTAGTTAAGTGTCTATCCTATAGCAGTATCCACATGGTCTCTGATAACATGCTAATTAGACATGATAATTCATGATTATTTATGCATATTAAGGCATAAAAGATTTCATTCTCATGTATGTTATTATATTTATGAGTGTTTATCTATCATTCTATGAAAAATTCATCATAATATCAGAATACATTAATTTAGGGTAATCATGATGAATTAAAGATAAATAATTTCTTAACCCATATTTTCTTGAAATTATAATCAGTTTATGTCAAATAATAATAGAAATCATTTTATATACACTCATATAATTTTCTAAGTTTTAAAATCTTAAAGAAATGAGTGTATTTTTGAAATAGAAATTAAATCTCTTGTTATTTATTAAATTTGACTTTTTAAAATGATAGATAATTTAATTTCTGATTAAATAAAAGAAATTTAGATTAATTTGGAGTTATATTTTGAAATTTATGAATTTTCTAATTTTTAATGATTTGTTCATGATTTTTTGGAATTAAAATCGAATTTTCTAATAAAAAAAATCAATTTTTCGGATATTTATAAGTGCGCAAGTGACGTGGAACAATCTGAAGCATCCGATCGATCACGATCAACGATCGAAAGCGAGAGATGACGTGGAGCAATGTGGAATGTCCGATAGCGCGATTAAATCGTGATCGTCTATCTTCACTTAAGGTGCGGGGTATGTGACGTGATCTGATTCATCGGCGAATCAGTTTAAAACAATTTAATCTCAGCCGTTGATCAAAGGAGTTATAACGGCTGAGATTAAAACCGACGGAAACACATTTGAAACATCCGATCAAGATCCAACGACGGGCGTTTGATGCGTTATTTATAACGCACGTGACGTGGCATCATCTCTGTGGCCCATCGACGATCCAATGGCCATGACTTAATCGTAACGATTTCGCATCTGATGTGTTTCATCAGAGTCGTTGATCGAAGATTAAATACCGATCGGACTGTTACACCCAATTTGCCCTATAAATTGAGATGTTCTTCGACATTATAAAATATTCTAGGGCAATTCGACTTAATCGAACTGTTTAGACACCAAATCCCTTGAATATATTGCTTCCACTGACTTCTAGACTCATTTTCGTGTCCACAGAGTGCTTGCGAGTGAGATTTCGTGGAGAGATGAGGAAGAACTCGACGCTTGAACTCCGGCGATCGCATTTTCTAAATTTTGATGAAAAGCCTTGATCCGATGACTAAATTTGATCAATTCGAGTGTAATCTTAGGCTAGGGATCGTGTTTCATCCTAATCTATCTTTGTGTAGCTTTAAATTTTATTTTTGAAGCGTAATTTGAGTCAATTTCAATTTCAATTTTGATTTTTCACGATTGTCATTTTCAGAAATTTCTCTCATGTTCATTCGATGATTTCTCCACGAATTCAGATCCAAATTCAGTGATTCTTGATTTTATGGATTTGTCTTTGAGTCCTCTTTCTAAAAATATCAAGTTACCTAATTTCTATCACCATTTCATTGTCGGATTTGATCAAATTCAAAGAGATCTTCAAAAATTACCTTAATTACTTGTAGACTTGACCCTTATTTACCAATATACCCCTAAATTCGTGTTTATTTCCTAAAATTGGTGAGTTTGGATATTATTTTGACTCTTGACTGTGTGTTTTCAATGACCTCGTGGTCTCGAGCCATCAGTCTCCGGATGGTTGGATCTCCTCTTCAAAGCTCTTCACCAAGAGAGAAAGAGGAGAAAGGAGAGAATTCCCACAAGGCTTGCATGGGCACCTTAAGTTGTGGTCGTTCTCCCCCTATTTATAGACATTTTTTATGAGGTTTTTTCATAAAAACCCTCATAATTATGTCTATATCCACCAATATCCGTAGACCTTGTGTGTGACCCTCTAGGTTAATATATCTCACTAGTTAATAACTCTATAGACCAAATTACACATTATTGGTCAATCTTAATTAATTATCCACATCCACATATAGATTAATTAATTGAGGATCGATTTAACCCAATTGATAGGTAAAATTGCCAGCCCGTTGGGTGTCAAGCTGCACCACATACTCTAGGAGACATGTAGTATGTAATAACTCACTTATAGAACCTTCACGTCATTGATTACCATGTATGTATAATCATTTATCCACATTAGACTCATGAATGACTTAGCGTACATTCAACTGTCAAACCCTAATCGGTCACTCAAGTTAGATGAGTGTAGAAATCATCAGGAACTCCTCTGATATTTCGACTACCTTGGCCAAGGATTTTATCAAATATCATTCCTTGGCTCAATTTCCTCAAATACCGTGGGCAGATGATCCCATCTTGATCACACAATCATCTTTGTGGACTTCGTGTTGTATCCAATATATGACATTTTCGATATCCTGTGGCTAGGGATTCGTAAGTCATAATCAAAACACGATCATCCATCTACAAGATGTCTTTGGTGTCTCAAGTCAAAGGACCACATACACAACCATGTCATGAATCAACCTGATTGACAGTTATGTATAATACCATTCAGGGATTCATACGGATCAATTCAGTGAACTTTTTCTCCAAAGAGCACCCACTATCTATCCTTAGTGTCTCCACACCGATGGCTATAGGATCAGCCATACTCATCATATGAGTTGGATTAGATAGTGCTATTCTTTCCAAATAATTTGATGTCCTTTTCGAATATCCCATGAATAGGAATGTTTAAAACATATGTTTAAAGACTAGTGATCACTAATTTATGATCTCATCATAATTCACTTAGTCATTGCACATGGCCATGGGCTTCATTGCAAACATCATACAAGAATGACAATGAAGAAATTTCATTTCAATGAACATAAACAAGACACATGAAAGTGTGATTAGCTTATAGGCCACATAATATCCATCAAGTACATGGGTTAATTTTCTAATTTCATATTACAATATGCAAAATTCATTGATGTTTCTAGGAGAAATAATGAATTTGAAATTTATTTTTTGTTTTATTGCAAATTTAATGATGTTGTAAAAAAAATAGTAAACTTGAAATCATTTGTTTTGTAAGGCCAATTTAATGATGTTATATTTTTATAAACTATTTTCCTAAACCCTAATATAAAGGATGTTCTTTTTTCAAAATATCAATTTTTGTGTTTTTTAAAAATATCAAATTTTAATCACAAAGAAGAGGAAGTATGGGAGGGAATTTGAGTGTAACAAATAATTATTCAAGAAGAAGGACCAATATGAAGAAAGTCAAGAAAGAGCTCCACTTCAAAGACCAAGTAAGCAAAGAGGGTGAACTGATACAAAACATGATTCTAGATCACACCATGATTGGGATATCGTGGTTTTGACTTCAGTCCATAGACGAACTAGTAAAAAAGGCAGGCTAGTAGGGATATAGACACAGAGTCAAACATGATAAAGCATTTCACGAGAGCACAAAGAGGACTACAACCCATGGACGAAGTAGACGAAGGAGAGATGAAGTGGATGAGCTAAGATCAAGGGAGTGTTTACAAGAGAGCAAGGAGAGGACTGAAATTCAAGTTCACTACTAGCCTAATTAAAAAATATAGGGACATTGATTTGAGTTGAAGGAAGCACGCCTAGAACAAATATGAAAGGGCTCCAATTCAAGGATGAAGTAGATGAAGCTTGACAGGCATAAACTCTAAGAATTATGAAACTGTTATGAATATGCAAAGAAGGGTGCATCTAAATCAATCAAGAGCTTTGCCATTTTTCAAGGATTTTGTGCCAAACTAACATTATTGCTAAATTTTCAAGGACAAGAACCCAAAGAACAACAAAGTTATCCAAAAGAAAAATCATGGTACTACACTGATGTTCTAGAGATAATTATCAATAGCATGTACAAAATGTCTTGAAAACCTAAATGCAAAGATGATTAATCCAAAACTTTATAGGCTAGAAGACAAAGTAAAATCATCAAGACGATGCCTACATCAAGTATGCATAAATATTTCCTACTCATTAGTTTTGAATGAACAACAAAGTTATAATAAAGTTTGTATATTATATAGACCAAGCCTAGGCAATGGTGGATGTCTAGTCTTTATAGGAAATGCTATTTGTATTGTGCACAAAATCTAATCAAAGTTCCATGTTCCATGATAATTCATTCACATTATTATTTTTCATTAAAACCAAACACCTAATCTTAAAAATTTTCTAATGGTTCTCAAATAGCTTTGCATGATGATGGATGCATGGACTAATAATAATAGGATTTCTTGATTGGAAATCACTATTCATTGCATGGACAAAAATTGGGAACTAAAGGTGTAGGCCTTTTCCATTAAGAAAATTCTTTAATTTTTTAAATTTTAGCTTAAAAAAGGGGCATATCCCTGCCCTTGGTTAGCCTACTTAGGGTGAAGTCGAATATATGATGGGAATGTTTATTAAAAGTTTTTGAGCTTGATTGAGGACTGATAACATGCAATCTTAACATGATAAAACATGATTATTAATGCAAAATAAGGCATAAAACATTCCATTTATATGCATGTTATCATACTTTGAGTGCATTTCTATCATTCTATGCAATTTTATGTTATAATCTCAAAATGCATTAATTTGGGGTTAATTATGATGAATTAAAGATTAAAGATTTTATAACCCATCTTTACATGAGATTATAAATGGTTTTTAAAGTTAAATAATAAGAGAAATCATTTTTATAAAGTTAAAATCTTAAAGAAATGGATGTATTTTTGAAATAAGAATTAAATCTCTTGTTATTTAAATAATTTGAATTTTTAGAATGATAGATAATTAAATTTCAGATCAAATGAAAGAAATTTGGATTAATTTGGAGTTGTATTTTAAAAGATATGATTTTTACAAATTTCCGATTTAATTTTGATTTAAATAGATTAAAATAAAAAAGTAAAAAATGCAAAATGCGCGCGGGTCCCACGCGGGTGCGACGTGGCACGCAAGGCCACGTGGCAGAGCCACGCGGACCCGCGCAGCGCCTACGTGGTGCATTATATCTATATCTTATTTATTTATTATCATATATAAAATGGGTCTTCAGCCTTCCCTATATAGGAAGGGTTATTAACCCTTTAAATCGTCGGGTGTTATAAACCCGACGATTCGTTTTTTTTATTTTCGTGTGGGACTAATCCACACGGCTTTTATAGCTGCAGGCGACGTGGCAAAAGCAGAAGCGTCGGATTCAGACTGGCGATGAAGACCGTGCGTCGATCGGGTGGACACGCGGACCACCTGATTTAATCAAAACACGTGCCAAATAAAAGGGATTATAACGGCCATATTAGAGGCAAAGTGGCGGCATCACACTCGTCGATCGCGTGGACGCGTGGTCCACACATCGCAGATCAAACACGTGCCTTAATTAAGGCGTTATAACGGACGAGATTTAATCTCCCGGGAAGCATCTCAGTTGTCCGATCGCGATCCAAGGGGCGACATCCAAGGCGTTTTATAACGTTTATCTACGGATCAAATCGTGGCCGTCCACCACGATCCTACGGCCATGACTTAATCGAAACGGTCCACGATGGACCGTTTCATCGTAACCGTCGATCGAAACGATCGGATGGTTACGCCCAAATTTCCTTTAAATAGACTTGTTCTTCGTCGATGTATGTATTCGAGTTGGATTTCAATCAAATTGAACTATCTAGACACCATTCCACTCGTTTCTCTTGATTCCATCCTCTTCCTCTTTCATTTCCGCATCCATAAAGGGGTTGAAATCAAGATTTGGTGGAGAATCGAAGGAGAAATCGCAGCTTGAAGCTCGTCGTGACGTTCTTGATGTTCTTCGCGATTAATCGGTTTAATCGCGACGATTTGATCGCTAAACGGGTTTAGTGGAAGCGGTTTTTCCTAGATTATCTTCTTATTATGTTTAATTGCTTTTTAGATTAGGATTTAGAGTTTAATTTCATCAAATTTTAGCTTAAATCACGATTTTAACGTTCGAAAATTTCTCTCCACTTCAGATTTCGATTTTTCCGCAAAATCAAGTCCAAATTCGATGATTCTTGATTCTGTGGATTCGTTTTGAAGTTATCTTTCTAAATCCACCATTTTCCCTAATTTCTCACCTCAATTCATCGTCCAATTTGACCAAATTCCAAAAGATATCTCAAAAATACCTAAATTCCCTGTGGATTCGACCCTTATTTACAATTATACCCTTCAATTCACTCTTAATTCCCCAAATTGGTAAGTTCGGATTATTTTTTGACATGAGACCGTGTAAAATCGACGACCTCGTGGTTTCGTCTCGTCAAGGACTATTCCAAACACATGCAGCCCAAAGTATTGACTGATGTGGGGAAGGAGTGGGGAAGGACTGAGGTGCTCACAGTATCATCTGTGATGCCCATCCTCACCATGGATGATGGTTGGGTAAAAGATGCCTTGTTCACTAAGCAACTTCACTAGACCTGTAGTATGGGGTGGTTTGGATATAATTGTCTCAACCTAGGATGGTGAAAATTGTTTTGAGGCTTATTGCCTAAGTGGTTTTTGTCAAAGGATGCAACCTACTCTTGTGACTAATAGAGAGCACATTCTATACGCCACTACTTTGTGATACATATTATATAGCCTATGAGTCGGTCACACTTCCATGTATCTTGTTTATATTCATTGAAATAAAATTTATTTATTGTCATTCTTGTGTGATGTTTGTAAAAAAGTCCATGAGCCTATGAGATGACTTAGTGAATTATGATGAGATCATAATATAATGATCACTATTCTTTAAACATATGTTCTAAACATGACTAGACATTGGATATTTGAAGAGGACATTAAATTATTTGAAAAGAATAACACTATTTGATTTGACTCATATGATGAATATGGTTGATCTTATAACCATCGGTGTGGTGACACAAGATAGATAGTAGGTGCTCTTTAGAGAAAAGTTTCATTGAATTGATCCATATAAATTCTTGAATAATATTATACCTACGTGTCAATCATGTTAAATCATGTCACCATTGTGTATGTGGTCCTTTAACTTGAGATACCAAAGACATATTATGGATGGATGATTGGGTTTTGATTATAACTTACAAATCCCTAGCCATGACATCTTTAAAACATCATATATTGGATATGACATGAACTCTTCGAAAATGATTGTGTGGTCAAGATAGGATCGTCTGCCTTGACTATTTGGGGAGATTGACTGAAGGAATGAGATACGATGAAATCCTTAACCAAGATAATAGAAAGATCAGAGAAAGAGTTTCCGTTGATTTCCTACACACATCAATACTAACTTGAGTGATTAATTAAGGTTTGACAATTGACCATACCCTAAGTCATTTAGGAGTCTGATGTGGACGGATTGTACATGCATGGTAACCAATGATGGTTAACATTCGATAAGAGAGTTTTTATATACTCTATATCTTTCAGAGTATGTGGTATAGCTTGACACCTAACAATCTAGCGACTCAACCTATCGATTGGGTTAATTGATCCCTGATTAATTAATATATATATTAATGTAGATAATTAATAAAGGTTGACCAATAATATATTATTAATAAGTGACATATATGAACCTAAAGGGTCACATACATAAGCTCTATAGTTTTTGGTGGATATAGACATAATTATGAGGGATTTATGAAAAATTTAATTACCAAATGTCTATAAATAGGGAGAGAATGACCACAACTCAAGGTGCAAAAAAAGCTTTGTGAGAATTCTCTCCTTTCTTCTCTTTCTCTCTCGTTGAAGAGCTTTGCAAAAGAGATCTAGCTATTCGAAGATCATGTAGATACCGCTAGAGGCTAGACACTTGAATAGCTTCAAGAACTCCTTCAAGTGAACCTTGTATGTTTTCTCGTACATACTAGATGATATGATCATTTTTATCTTGGTGCCTTAATGTTTTGAATATTCAATTCAATTTATTTCATCGTATTTGATGTTTTGATTAAAATTTTGGAAGGCTTGTCGATCTCTAATTCTAACACTTTGGTGAGACGGGAATAAGCATGTGTTGTACATGCTGAGTTGCTCAAGGTGATGGCATCCTTGAGTCATATCTTACGAGGACAGGGAGTTATACCTCTGAATGGAGCGTACTGATAACATGAAATTTATACATGCAATTATATGATTATTAATGTACATTTAGGCATAAAACATTCTATTCCTATGCATGTTATCATACTTTGAGTATATATATATATCATTTCATACATTTTTAAGTTATAATATCAAAATGCACTATTTTAGGGATAATTGTGTATTTTTAAAGAATATATTTTAGAGTAGATAATTCACATCTATATTTGTGATTATAATCGGGTTTTAATGTTAAATAATAAGAAAAATATTTTTAATGTTAAAAAAATACTTTTTTATATACTCATTTATTTTTCTAACTTTTATTTTCTAAGAGAAATGAGTATATTTTTGAAATAAAAATTGATTCTCTTGTTCTTTATTAAATTTGAATCTTTAAAATTATAGATTATTTAATTTCTGATAAAAGAAATAAAGTTGGATTAATTTGGATTTGTACGTTGAAAGTTATGAATTTTCTAATTTTTAGGGATTTTATAGAATTTTTCTAAATTTATTTTGGATTAAAAAAAAAGGTTTTAGATCGCGCACTGATGTGGCAGCTGACGTGGCAGAGCGTTGCCATGTGACGATGTGTGTACATGCCACGTGGTGATGTATGTGTACGTATGTGCGTGCGCATGTGTGTGTGTGCGTGTGCGCGTGTAATTAGTGGGCTAAGCATCCTTTTCAAGATATAAGCTAAACCCATTAATTCGCACTCATGATATACCCGTCAAATTGTGTTATTTTTTTCATGTGGGACTATTTAATTTTGTTTTATTCGTAGGTGACGTGGCGCAACGAGAAGCATCCAATCACGTGATTTAATCACGATCGTTAATCTTTGCTGAAGTGAGGGGGTACTCGATGCACTCTGATTAGGCGATGATTCATTTTAAAACATTTCAATCTCAACCGTTCATCAGAAGAGTTATAACGGCTGAGATTAAATGCGCCCGATGGACTTCAATGGATGAGTGACGACATCTCAAGCATTGACTCATGATCAGACATACACGATTGTGTGACGCTTCTTCTCCACACATGACGTGGAAAAATATGAGCGCTTCATCTTCGATCGAAAGGAACGCAACTTGATGGCAATGATTCACATCCAAGCATTTCATTTGAGCCGTTGAATGAAGATGAAGAGCCAAATCCAACGGTCACGCCCAAATCAGCCTATAAATTAACATGTTCTTCAATGATATAAAACATACAAGGGTGTTCTAAGAAATCGAACTGTTTAGACATCTCAATCCTTGAATCTCTTGCTTTCTTCATCTTCTAGATCAATTTTCGCATCCAAGGAGTGTTTGAAAGTGATATTTCATGGAGAGAATACATAGAATTCGCTTCTTGAATGCTGACGATCGCCTTCGAAATCGCGGAATGAAAAGCCTTTGATCCAACAATCAATTAGATTATTTCAAGCACTATCTCAGGTTAGAATTAGTGTTTTCCTCCAAATCTTTCTTCCTATTACATAATATTTCAATTTTGAATTGCATATTAGGTTAATTTTAGATTATATTTTGGTTTTCTCTCTCTTCACCTTCGAAATTTGTATCTGATTTTCACTTCTTGATTTCTCCATGAATCTTGATCCAAATTGAGTGATTTTTGATTATGTGGATTTTTCTTGAAGTTATCTTTTTAAATTTATCAAATCCCTAATTTATTACCTCAATTCATTGTCTGATTTGATTGAATTTGAAGTAATACCTTAAAAATACCTTAATTCTTCTTGGATTCAACACTTATTCACCACTAAAAGATCTAATTCGTGATTATTTCTCAACATTGGTGAGTTTAAAATTGTTTTTGACACATCTCTACGTGTATTTAATGGCCTCACGAATTCGTATTGTCACGTACCATGTGGGTGGTTCATTCTTCATTGCTGGTGCATCATGGCTTAGATCCTCATTTGACATCATATATTGTTTGCTTATATATTCTTGAGCAGCCAATGTCAACAAGGACCTACACATAAAATTTTGAATAACATTTGGGAATTGTCTTGTAGGATGATATTATATAGGTTTCCCTTTATGTAGAGGAGCAAACATCCTATATTGTCATAGCTCTATAGCTATATTATTTCGAACATCAGAGTAAGAGAAGGCAAAAAGAATGCAACCTATATGATCACATAATATGTCTCCTCCTCAAGGCAAACCACAATTTTGTTAGATGCTCTATCCACATTAATCTTCAAAAGCCTAGGTGTCAGGGGTAACCAACTAACAACGCGAGTGGTAGTCTTGTTTGAAATACGTGCGACTTGGATTCCTCATATCCTTATAGCCTCGCAAATAGACCTTGAGTATTGCATTGTAGCAGGTACTAGGGCATGCGTACTCTAAAGCTATTATGTAACGTCCTCCATGACTAATGGGGGGGAAAACACCGACTGGCCTAAGAATTGTTAAGAGATTTTCTCCTTCCATATCTCTTGTAACATATACGCTATGAAGATGAGTGTGGTGGGGGGGGGGGGGGCTGCCATAAGAAGTGATTGACAAGTCAAATACTTACCTAGAGATCTCTATGGGTGGGAGAGTGGTTGTATCATAGAGGGATAGAAGCCAATTCACTAGGAGTTGGCGCCAACGACGTCACTATGGAAGAGCAAGTGCTCCATAGGTTTGATCCTTGAGAATTAGAACAATGACATCGAGAACATATATCATGCTTAGTGGCCGTCATGCAATCATCTGCAAGAAGTCCTTGTTGCATCCATTCCCACATGAAGAAAAAAATTGAGGAACAATAGTGGGGTGCCAAATGAGATCACCCCAAAATTGCTTTGAGGAGCAATTTTTTAAAGTACTTCCAAGAGGACTTGCATGAAAATTTACCAGCTAATGTGAGGGTTCAGATGGGTTGGTATTGATTTCATTAGAAGATTGATGGCCTCTAATTGGAAAACATCTAGTGAAGTTGTTGATCGAGGTTCTCATTAACTTTGAGGTATGCAATACATAAAAAAAAAAAAATGTCAATTGTTTCCTATTTTTTATTTTATACGACAAGTTTTTCCAATTGGCACAAATAATGCGAGAAATAAGAGGACCATGATTTTGTCATTTTTGGCTTTGAAGGAAGTCAACCCAAGGTTTGACAAAAAATCGCCACATGACACACATGGTCAGCCTCATCATCAAGGATGGCCTTTACTACTTAGAGATCCCTTCAACACTTACCATTGATGAAGCAACAAAGGTAGTGGATGATGAGTCTTGAGTGAATTAAATGGACATTCAATTGGAACTTCAAAATTGTTAGAAGACATAGTATCTTGAGTGAGATATATTGATCAACTTATCACATACGTAATTGTCTTATCACATCAGAGGATATCAAGTAGTTGGGTATGCTAAACTACATCAAGTTGGTGGTTGATGTTAAGACTCAATGGAATTTGACACATAAAATTCTAATTAATGAATATTAAAAGAGAAAACTATAAAATAAAATGGCTTTGTCATAAATTTTTTTGATCAAAGAAGTCGACTAACAAGTGGATGCACATTTTCAAAAGTTCTTAAGGCACTATGAGAAACTTAATATATCCTTTGACGTTTGAAATGGATATAAAAAAGCAATATTTCTATGATTTTTTAAGGCAATAACGACATCTCTCACTACTCAAAGTGTTGACATTGATGTGGGAACCATATTATGTGTTGAACATATTATCATCTCAACATGCTGAATTGTTTAGAATGACTTATGATGTCATGATGTCTAAGCTATTTATTGTGGAAAAGAATTTATTTACATGTGTGCTACTAGTGTACCTGCTCAAAGGTTCAACCCAAATAGCCACAAAATTGTCGCATATAAGCATTAGAGAATAAATTTAGAGAGCATATTGACGAGACGAAACCGTGAGGTCATCGATTTCACACGGTCTCGTGTCAAAAATATTTCCAAACTTACCAATTTGATGAAAATTATTCGAATTGAGGGGTATAATGGTAAATAAGGGTCGAATCCACAGGGAAATAAGGAAATTTATGATGTTTTCTTCGAAATTGATCAAATCGGATGATAAATCGATGGTAGAAATTGGGGAAAATGGTACATTATGAAAGATAACTTCAAATCGCTTTCACGGAATCAAGAATCATCGAAATTGATCTTGATTTCGTAGAGAAATTGAAGTTTGAAATAGATAGATATTTCCGAACTTAAAAATCATGAAATTGACTAAAATTAAACCAAATTAAACTTGAAATCCTAATCTAAATTGAAATTAAACATGATTGAATGATAGATTATGAAAAACCGCTTCCACTACTCCCAAATAGCGATCAAATTTACACGATTAAACCTCTTAATCGTCGAAAACGTGAAGAACGCGATGTGGATATTCAAGCGTCAATTTCTCCTTCTCTACTCAACCAAATCTCGAGTTCTTGCTCTCCGTGGATGCGGAAATGAGTATAGAAGAAGCTAGAATTGAGAGATTTGAGAAGGGAGGTGTCTAAATAGATCAATTAGATTGATTTCTAACTCGAATGCTTACAAATCAGGAAGAATACGCCTTATTTATAGGCTATTTGGGAGTAACCATCCGATCAAAACGATCGACGGTTACGATGGAACGGTCCATCATGGACCGTTTCGAAAATGTCATGGCCGTTGGATCTCGATGGACGGTCCAGATGCAGTCGTGTGATAAGCATTATAAAAATGCCTTGATGGTCGCTGTTGGATCGCGATCCGACGCTTCGGATGCATCCCACGCGATTAGATCCAAGCCGTTATAACTCCTCTTTTAAAGCACGTGTGTTTGATGGCCTCCGGTGGACCCCAAGTCCACGTGATCCACACACAGATTTTCAATGTGGCATCGATCCGACGATTCTCCCTTCGCCATGTGTCCTGCATTTAAAAAAACTCCGTGGAACTTAGTCCCACACGGGAAAAGTTAAGGAATTCGGTCGGGTTTATAATATGCGACGGACTTAAGCATTAGCTTAAATCCGAACTATCGAATGCTTATATGTATTAGAACCAATATATATACGATAAATATATGAATAGTGCACATGTCACATCGCGCCGTAGGCGCCGCGTGGCCCGTCACGTGGCCCCGCGATTAAACCTCCTTTTCTCTTATTTAAAAATCATTTTTAACATTTAAAAATTGCAAAATTAATTCAGAAAAATCAGGAAAAATCCCTAAAAATTAGAAAATTCATAACTTTTAAAATATAACTCCAAATTAATCCAAATTTCTTTCATTTGATCCGAAATTTAATTATCTATCATTCTAAAGAGTCAAAATTAATAAATAATGAGAGTTTTAATTTCTATTTCAGAAAATACATTTATTTTTTAAGGATTTTAACTTAAGAAAATATAAATAAATGTTTATAAAACATTTTCTCTCATTATTTTGACTCTAAAAGCATCCATAATCTCAAGTAAAGATGGGTTATTAAGTTATTCATCTTTAAATCATCATATTAAACCCTACTTTAAAGTATTTTTGAGATTATAATGATTTACTGTGGAATGATAGAAAAATACATACAAATATGATAACATGCATGGAAATAAAATCATTTATGCCTTAATATGCATCAATAATCATGTTTTATAATGTTTATTTAGAATGTTATCACATATCACTCCTAATGATGTTCCGTTGCTAGTGGTGTGTATACTACCAAGATGTTATTACGATTTTGTAGACTTTGAAGAGATCAATCCAATGGATAACGAGGATGAAGATCCTATTGAGGGACAGTAAACCTGTATTTTTCTAATAAATAGATCAATTTTTTTCCCAAATTTATTGTTTTGAGAGAGTGTACTTTTGATCTATTCAATAGTTAAGTATGGAAGAAGGTACTTTGCATACTTTGTTTGCGTGCTACATTTGACAAGTTGAATATGTTAGTGGCTAAGTTCCCATTTGTCTTTATTTTTGTATCACATACATTGAAATACATGATCATAAATTTAATTAATTGATATAACCCATAACAAGTTTATGGGTAATAACCTTATTGACTTGAATGTTTATTGAGAAACCTCCACAAGAAAGCTCCTTTCCACTTCTTGAAGTGGTCGTTGTTGTTTAATTGTGATGTACATAAACGTAAAATTTGGACTATGAATCATCGTGGATTGATTTCTTTATGTTGACAAATGAAGTGCTACTCTTGACATGTTGATGATTTTTAAATCTAATTGATCAATTAATGGATGGCTTGTTTTTCTTTTGATCTAGATTTTTAAGTCTTGGTGGTCACATTTTTTATTCTTTTAAATGTAAGCTGGTAGCAGATAATTCAAAGAGTTATGTAGAAACTTTATTTAGTTGGATAAAGCCACCTTTTGAACTTAATTCTTAATATGTCAATAGTAGATAATTTTGAGTGCTCTCCACGTGCATATGGAGTTGTATCTTGGCAAGTATGTTCCACTAAATGGCATTATCCAAAATGGAATAGTTCAATTATATGTAACTTCCTAAAAATAATTACTCTATTTGTCAAGAACATGAGGCGTTTTAGTGTCTTAATTTTCCACTTTCAAAAATTTGTGCTTTGCTATAAGAATTTATGATTCTTATTTTACATAAAAATATGTACTAAGATATTTTAGTAAATTACAATGAATTATAGTTTAGACTAAAAAAAATACTCTATCAGGTTAAAAATAAAAGGAAAAGGAGAAAATAAAGATAGCACATCTGGTTGCATGTCCAACAACTAATCGTGGTAACTAAAATTGTACATTATGAAGAAAGTCAATTGTGTGGCATTGGGTATCATGCTAGATTGTTGCATTGACCTCTTATATTCCTCAAGTTTCATCAAGCACTCGGATACCTAAGCATATGAGGTTTTTTATGTTGTTTTGTTTAGTTCATTGAAAGGAAGAAAAATCATAGGGTAGACCTTCTAGTATATCGACTTTTGCATCATGAAGTTTGAAAAACATCCATGAGTTTGCAAAAGTCAACTCCAATGGCAATGCACAACAGATAAAACTTTCTAATGCCATTTATAGATCTTTAGTTGCTTTGATGAAGAGGCCATTGTCCTTCCTAGATTTTCTTTCACACTCAAATTGAAATGACGAATAAAACAAATAATTGAGCAAATTTTCAAAAAATCAAATTGGAATCACATTTTGGTTGTCTGATTCATGATCAATTAACCTCCATATGCAAATCTGTGCTCCCTACTCAAGATAAAACATCGACTAGCACATTTTCTCTCCACACTGCAAATAACAAGACAAGACCTATTAAAAAGGCAAAATTCAATAAAAAAATAAAATTAGTCGATCAATTGATATGTTTGTGCAAAAACCATGTCTCGTCAAGCAAGATATAATTTGGTCTTATAAGAAATATTAGTGTGATTATGCGGTGATTGAATTGAAGCTGAAGTATGCAAGAATTGAGCACCGAGAGGTGAGCGTGTTCTATATTTCTATAGTTTCTGAGATAAACCTAAGCTTTTTATTTGCTCTAATCTCAGGGTAAAAGGGGGAACCAAGGAGAGTGGGGTGAAATGGGGAAAATATCAAGGAGGGCAAGTAGCCTTCAAAACAGCTTTTTCTACAACCCTTACAAACCAAAGAAATTTAATTGCACTTTTAGTCCATAATCCTCGAAAATTTATGTAATTTATTTTAATTTGAAAAATTTATAATTCGACGATTGAAACTTGAGAGCGCAGAAAGTCGGCATCGGGGGTACTGAGGTAATTTCGCGTTTACTGGCGACCGGTAAGGGAGCGAAACTCCAGAAGAGGAGCTTAGGTTTTTCTAGTGGTCTCTCCGCCGAGGAAAAACTCTGTGGGTTTTCCTTCTTCAGAAGCGTCGCCGCCGCTCTTGTGTATCCCATCCAGGTATAAACCATGTTTGCGCGCTATCTCTTGCATTCAGTTATCAGCACGAGAGACGTATACTTATTCGATGTTTGGTTCTCATTGCTTGCTTTGCTCTTCGGTTTAGTTTATTGATTTTTCGTGAAAATCGCCGTTAGGGTTTAGGGTTTGCATGGAAAATATATGGGTTCCTCCGGTTACTGGCTTTTTTGAATACTTAATCATCCTTTTGTAGTGAAATGGCTAAGAAGAAGAATCCGCTGGTGTTCCTGGATGTAACAATCGGTAGAGATGCTAAAGGGAGACTGATATTCGAGGTACGATTCTGTTATCTCTTTCGTTAGTTTCGTTTTATCAACGTGGGATTCTTTTCCACAGCTCTTCTCAGACGTTGTTCCCAAGACGGCCGAGAATTTCAGAGCCTTATGCACAGGTAAATTATCGTCATTATATTTGTGATCTTCTGGACGAATTGAGAAGATAATTTTTTCTCAATTTTTTTTTATTATTTTCAGGAGAAAAGGGGACTGGATTGACGACAGGAAAACCGTTGCATTTCAAAGGCTGCTCCTTCCATCGCATTATCAAAGGGTTCATGGCTCAAGTCTGTAGACATTTGTTCATTTCGTAGTTATTTGGGGGCCGATTTACCATATTCTCAATGATGTCAATTTCAGGGCGGTGACTTTTTAAGAGGAGACGGTAACTACTCTGGAATCCTCTCATCTCTGAATCATCGAATTTTAGTCTTATTTCTTTTTCAGGAAAAGGAGGAGAGAGCATATATGGCGGGAAGTTCGCTGGTGAGTTAAGATTTCATTTATTCTGCCATTTTATTATTATTCTCATGAGCGCTAACCTGAAAAATAATGTCATCATAAAGACGAAAACTTTGTGAGAAGACACGATGGACCTGGAATCTTATCGATGGCAAATGCTGGCAGAGACACCAACGGATCCCAGTTCTTTATCACTTTCAAAGCTACACCGCATCTTGATGGGTATCTTCTAATTTCTGCTAATTTATCAATTTTTCAGAAGAATAATTACCTGCTTCTAGTTTCTTCAAACTCATCATATGTTTGAAGGAAACACGTGGTTTTTGGGAAGCTCATTCAAGGGCATGATTTTCTAAAGAGGCTAGAGAATGTAGACACGGATGACTCGAGGCCCATTGATCCAGTCAAAATTATTGACTGTGGTCAAACTACGGATGCCAGCACAGAGCTGAATGGTAATGATTAAACCGTTATTAATGAATATATATATTTGTTAAAAATATTTGGGTCATTTGTTTTTGGAAGAAAAAAAGAAAGCTTCCAAGAAGAAGCGAGGGAAGGAGACCTCTTCAGATTCTGATAGTATTGAAGAGTCTCGTAGGAGAAAGCAGAAAAAATCATCCAAAGGAAAGAAGAAGAGAAAGAGGAGAAGCTATTCATCGGAATCTGATAGTCCCTCCAGGTCAGAGTCTGAGTCTTCTGATTCAGAGAGTGATTCGGATGACAGTTCATCATCATCTTCATCATCATACTCGAGCTCCTCGGATGATGACCGACGAAGGAAGAGAAAGAGATCTCACAAGAGAGACAAACAACGGCGGGACAAGAGGAAGAGAGATAAAAAGCGTGAGAAAAAGCGCAAACACAGGACAAAGAAGGTGAAAAGGTGAGACTTTTTGATTTGGGCCTTTTCTGGATTTTCTACGGTATTAATGTTTTTCCATCTTACTCAGTTTGAGTGAGAGTGGTAGCTCAGATGATGAACAGGGCATTGGTCGTAGGTCAAAACCTTCCAAAATCCCTGGTAACTTAGTGGGCGAGAATATGTTGTACTGTCTGGTCATGACCCTCCATTGACTTTTGACTTTTTTTTTACAGTGGAAGCTCAGAGAGGGTTGGATGCTGATAAAAATGCCACAGAGAACCAATTCCAGAATGGGCAGAAGCAAAATAATGGTGTTGGAGCCTCCAAGTCTGTCTCTTCCTCTCTACCTCATGATTCTCGCTTGCTCTCTAATCTCGACTAAATGTTTTGAGATATATATAACTTGGTATTCAGGAGCAGGAGTCCGTCTCCAAGAGGAGGGCAGGCAAAGCGGACTGGGCGGTCTGGTTCAGCTTCTTCACCGAGTCAGAGCCCATCTCGGAAAAGCCCGAGTCCAAGCCCAAGCCCTGGTCCAGTCAGGGGAAGAAAGAGCCCTAGTGCTAGCCCAGTGGCTCAGACAAGACGGAGCCTGAGCCCTAGGAGAGGTGCAGTCCCTCGGAGGAGAACCCCATCCAAGAGCCCTGCTCGGTCTGGTCAGAATGATCTGCGGAGGAGTCGGTCCCGGAGCGGGTCGCCGGGTGGGCGTGTGAGAAGAGGCCGTGGCTTCAGCCAGCGGTATGCTTATGCGCGGAGATACCGTACTCCTTCTCCTGACCGTTCTCCTGTCCGGTCCCACCGCTATGCCCCCGGCTGGAAAAACCGTGATAGATTCCCAGACCACAGAGGTTTCTCTGATCGGTTGCCTCCCAGACGTTATCGTAGCCCACCGAGGTACATCATCATCATCATCATTATCATTGTCATCATCAGCATGCTCATGATAAGACCATAAGTGAGCAGGAGATACAGGAGAAGCCGTAGCAGGAGTGTGTCCCGCAGTCCAAGGGGATACCAAAGCAGGGCCAAAAGCCGGAGCAACTCGCCAGTGGGGAGAGCGCGGGGTGGCGGAGCTGAGAGAAGCCGGCGGCGCTTCTCGAGGAGCCGCAGCCGGAGCAGAGGAAGGAGTCCTTCAGCATCTCGTTCGCCGCCAGTGCCATTGCCGAGGCGTGCCTCTGCCAAGTCGTCGTCACCTTCTGGCAGCAGTCCTGATGGTGCGGCCAAGGGTCTTGTCGCGTACGGTGACGGGTCACCGGACTCAGGCCAGTGATTTTAGTTTGCCGCCGCTGTTTTTGCATTTTTCTTGCCTAGTGGTTAAACACTTTCTATTTCTGAATGCCGTTGTTGGAACTCTTTATCCATCCTATCTTCTTGTGATAAAGATAACCTTGTTTATGGGCGAATTACTATTTGGCTAGGTTAGTCCAGATACTGATAATCTCAATTATGACCTTACTTTGTTGCTGCCTTACGATATGTTTGTTGATCTTCTTTTCTCTCACTTGCCGACTATGAGAGCCCATCCGTTGCTCCCTACAGGCTAGTTGTCTCTGGGACATTCTCGAGCAATATCAGCGGACTAAATGCGCTCCAAGTAGGTCGCTCAACTTTGATCTTGCATGATCCTGAAAGGTAGAAAACAAATGCACTTTGAGTTGATTATCCGGTCAACCTCCTTGACTCATCCTCAATCTAGCACTGACTCACCAAGGGTCTCTCCCTTACCCTCACAGGTACAGCTCTATTCAGAGTCAACCAAGAGTATACAGGTGTTTCTAGCTATGGCTAGTTCTTCCTAATCAGAAGAAGTTCGAGTGATGTGATAATATATGAAATAGTAAATGAATTTCTAAACTAAAGATAAATAACCAAAGATCAGTCAAAGTAGATAAAAATGAAGTTTAGATGAACTCCTTTGACATTTGGTTTACGATGACTTTGTCAATAACCCTTGAATATGTTGACTTTGACTCAAATGATGAACCTTGAATTATTGACTTTGACCATGGTGATGATCCTTGAAGTGGTTTACTTTGACTAACCAAATAATCCTTGAATAAAGACTTGTTCTTGTCCTTTTAGGTGATTTTCCGCTTAACATTCAATGGGCTGGCTATATGGTCTTCAATGGGCTTCTACTTGCCCTTTATGTACTTGACCTTCAAAAGGCTTTTAATGGGCCTACATGTTGGCTTTTAATGGGCCTTTTTGTTGGCCTTTAATGAATTGGATTTTGGATTTTTTTCAGTCATTGTTTGGAATTGATTTTATGCAATAATATTTATATTTAATTATTTACTATAGCGGTTAAGGGGTTGAATCCTTAGGGAGCCTTAAGTAATAAGAATTTTTTTTGGAGAGACTAGATACTTATTTAGGGAAGATGACGAGATGAGATTATGGAGACTTATGGGGCTATGATATCATGGGTATGAAGTTATTTGCTTAATTTATTTTTTGATATCTTTATAGATTTATATTTAAGGCAGACTGAGAATGATTAGAGAATAAGAATGATAGAATAGAGAGATGAGAAAGATGAAAATATGTTTGTGAGAGCATGATGAGATATGGATGGATGTAAAAAACTTTTTTGATGAAATGATGATGAAGCTAAAATATAAGAAGGGAAATAGTTCTATACTATCTATGGAGGGGATTACAAGAAATAGTTCTATACAAGAAATAGATTCAAATATTTAGATGAACTCCATTTTGGATGCTGGTACTAGGCTGGGTGATTTTGGATTCAATTTTACCTTATTCCTCTGCTCAACCTTGCCTACACGACAAAATCTAACACCAAAATAACTCAAATATTTGGTCTACGCCTCCCCTTTTCCTTCTAGTTGACTGATACAAAGAGAATGCCAAAAAACAAACAAAGAGAAAGAGAGTGAGGCTTTTATAAAAGAGGGTATTGGCGCTTTGAGGACATCAAGCTTGGAGATTGTTCACCCTTGGAATCAAGGATTGAGATGTCTCCCTTAACACCGATTAACTACCTCCTAAATGGAGGTAGTAGGGTGCCTTAAGGAGGTAAATTAACTCCTAAATGGTGCACCAAAACCCCCTTGAAAAAAAAAGCCCCCCCCCTCACTTCTTAAGGAAATGGGGCCAACCTCCTTAAAGGAAGTGGTTGGGCACCACTTTCAAAGGTGGTGCCCTTCTCCCTTCTACCATTGGGGTGGGCGCCACTGTATAAAGGTGGCGCCCTCCTCCTTATAGGATCCAGTCCTATTTAAAAGGGCCCTTATAAAAAGGCATCTAACCACCTTTTAAATAAGATCAGGTATTATTCAAAAGGATACTAGGAGGGGTTGGTTAAACTTCCCTAAAAATAGGGAAGTTGACCTCTTTTGACTTTACAAAAATGTGGATCATGTTAAAAAATAGGATGACCATCTAATGACTTCTAAACCTGGTTTGAAAATCTTTGACCCTTTATGAAACACATTTGACCTCCTTTGGCCACATTTAACTTTATACAAATAGAGTTGACCTGGACCCTAAAAAGGTTGAGAGTGCACTTTCTCCTCTATTTCATTGTAATTTACATACATGTTCTTCCACATGTGCACCTATGTCCTTGGCTCCACAAGACTCATAAATATGTAAGCATTCAACCACTTAAATTCTTAAAAATCAAGTATGGTTAGGCTCATAATATAGTTAGAATGTAGATAATGATGCATGTTAGGAAATGTTCATATTTATACCATATTCAATCATAAAGAAAAATTATATCCTCATTGGTAGAGTTTTAATAAGCACCAAAACATAATATGTGATGCATGGATACATGTAAAATTTTTAGAGTTATCAATTACCCTTAATGGGCCTTTCTTAATTGCCCTTGAATAGGCTTTCTATAGTGGCTCTAATGGGCCTTCTTGTTGGGTTTTGATGGACTTTCTATCCAGCTATTCATAGCTCTTCTAGATGGTTGTCTTGATCTAATGAACTTGATGATTTAATCTTGCATCTAATATATATATATATATATCTTTGCTCTATACATATCAAGAAATTTATATCAAGAAATTTGTATCTATATATGTCAAGACATTGCCCTTGCATCCATACTTCAGTTAGCAATAGATATATAGATGCATGTTTTATGTATGTATGTAAACTACGTCTATTTAGATATATGATTCTAGTTATATTTCTTTGCAATATATATAATACTTTATATAAATATTCAACTCTTAGTAGCCTTTTGTGCTATATATTTAGAAACGTGGCTATCAATACAAAAATCCAAATATAATTAAATATCTGCAATAAAATGCAAAATATATTCTTTAAGAATATGATATGAAACTCAATTGGAACCCTTGATATAAAAACTTAAAATCTTCCATGGGACTAACCAGAAATCACTTTGAATCTAATCTCAATAACTGATATGAAATTAACTTAAATGCTTCTCAATCAAAATTTAAAATTTTTGCCAAAAATAAAAAATCAACCTAAAGAGGATATAATGCCAGACCTTAAACTAATATAAAATCAATCTAAAATCTAATTTATATCTTAAAAATTTGGATTTTGTTTTGATTTATCGAGATTGAAAGTCTGATTTGATTACCAAAGGATATATATCAATTTTGATGAATGAATATTTGAAATCACTAAAGGTTCAGAGATTTGAAATCCTTCTTTTCATAATTCTTTATCTCTCTCTCTCTCTCTCTCTCTATCTCTCGCTTTCTCTCTCTTTATATATATAAATATTTATATGAGGATGATAAACATATCAAGTCATGGGTATATGTTTGATAATATGCAATTTATACATGTAATTATGTGATTATTAATGCAAATTTAGGCATAAAATATTCCATTCTTAAGCATGTTATAATACTTTGAGTGCATATCAATCATTTCATACTTTTTAAAGTTATAATACCAAAATGCACTATTTTAATGATAATCATGGATAATTAAGAGAAATATTTTAAGATATATTATTCCCATATATATTTGAGATTATAATTAGGTTTTAAATGTTCAATAATGAGAGAAAATACTTTTTATTTTTCTAAGTTTGATTTTCTAAGAAAAATGAGTATATTTTTAAATAAAAATTTATTCTCTTGTTATTTATTGAATTTGAATTTTTAAAATGATAGATTATTTAATTTCTGATCCAAAAAATAAATTTGGATTAATTTGGAGTTATATTTTGAAAGATTATAATTTTTAGAATTTTTTTTGGAATTTTTCCAAATTTTTCTGATTTTTTATGAATTTATTTGGATTTATTTTGAATTAAAAAAAATAAAAAAATTGGATTAAAATCGCATTGACATGGCAGCTGACGCGGGGAGCAGTTTATGTGTCGCCATGTGGCGGCCTATGTACGCGCCATGTGACACTTCCGTGTGTGTGTATGCACGCGTCATTAGTGGGTTAAGCATCCATTAATGGATTTTTGCTAACCCATTAAGACTGCGTACCTTATATACACAGATTTCACCTTGATTCTTGTCATGTGAGACTATTTATGTTTGTTTTTATGTGTAGGTGATGTGGCGAAATGTGAAGGGTTTGATTCGCGTATTAAATAAAAACTGTCAATCTTCACTTAAGTCGGGGGTACATGACGCATTCTGACTAGGGCGAAAAATTTGTTTTAAAATATTTTAATCTTAGCTATTGATCTAAAGAGTTATAATGTCTGAGATTAAATACGCCCGATGGACTTCGATGGAGGTGTGGCGACATCTCAGACCTTGATTCTCGATTGGACGGAAGCAATCAGGAGAAGCTTCTTCTTCACGAGCGACGTGACAAAATCTGATTGCTCCATCATCGATTGAATAGACGTGAATTAATGTCAACGACTTGCATCCAAGCATTTCATCTGAGTCTTTGATTGACAAGGCCATTCCCTCTACATCTTGCTCACGCTCCCCGTAGGCCGCACATTCACGCTGCCAGAATGCGCCCCTAACTTCACCGACCCCAAGTCATTGCATCGCCCTCCAAACCCCCCCCTCTCACCTCGTTGACCTGTCCCTATTTTTCTCTCCTCGCCGACCACACTCCCACTATCAATCCGCGAATTCACCGTGATACAATCCCAATTATCAGCACCCCTATTGGAGATCCCCCCGGAACCCAATTCGTCTGCACTCCCCAAATCTGAATCCCATCCCCGACTCTTCTTCCGAATTTCCGTCCGTCGCCCCTGCGAATCATTCCTATTACAATTCCGGTCGTCAATCACCCTCTCGTCAGTGTGCCCACGCACCCCCTGTTCGCTACTTTGTCCGCCCAGGTCGTTCCCCGCGCACCCCTCCCCGTGATGCCAGCTCGACTGATTCAGCTATCGATCTCTTCAACGCGCTCCCCAGTACTTCTTCATCTTGTGCCAAGGACTCCGGCCCTCCCTGACATCGTTCTCTTCGGTCTGCCCCTGCCGATCGTCTGTGCTGCGTACGAACGGCCTCCCTCGTCACGATCGACCAGGCATGCGCCCCGCAGGTTAGGCACTCGTCCCCTCTCCACTACTTTGAAGTTCTATATCTCTTTCAGTAATTTAGGATGAGTGATTAGACAACTCGATAGGATTGAGACCGTGGTCCAATCCGTCGAGTTGTTCGTCGAGCTCCCCTCGACGACCCAAGGCCCAACGCCCGCGAGGACGTGGACCGGGAAGGACTCCGGATTGGCACTTCTAGGCGCATCCCAGGGGCTACGAAGACGACGTTCGAGATGGTATACCGCTTTTCGGCATTATGAGGTCATTAAATCACAGTAAATCACCCTAGGATATCCCTTCCATAGTTCACCCTTAGTAGCTCGGTGTGTGACCAGCGTCGCACCCCGGTCCTGCATCAGAAAGCGCAAGGGAGTAAGGGAGAGGAAGAAAATAGGGAGATGAGGAGAGAAATTTTTGCACACAGGTTGGAAGGAAGAGGGGAGTGTAGAAGAAGTGGAGGAAGAGGATGACGGAGATAGTGAGGGTGGAAGGGAAGGAGGAAAGAAGGAGAGGAGAGGATGAGGAAATTTTTTTCATCACACACAAGAGAGGAGAAAGAGAGTTTGAGAGAAGGAAGAAGGAGTTCTCCTTGATCCTCGCCTTGCGACGGAAGCAATTTTCATCGCGAGGAGATGAGAGGAGAGAGAGAGAAAGCAGAGAAGGGGAGAAGAAATCTCCCTCTCTACCTTACGCGCACACGTGTCCACGGGGAAGAGAGGGAAGAGGGAAAAGGAGAGAAATCTCCTTCTCCTCTCCCTCACGAGTGCAAGCTGATGAGAAGAGACCGCGATGTCGTTGATTTCACACGGTCTCGTGTCAAAACAAAGTCCAAACTTACCAATTGGATGAAAATATCTCGAAATTGAGGGGTATAATGGTAAATAAGGGTCGAATCCATAGGGAATTAAGGAAATTTATGATGATCTCTTTGTTTTTTGATCAAATTGGATGATGAATTGATATTAGAAATTGGGGAAAATGGTAGATTATGAAAGAGAATTTTTAGGCGATTCCACGGAATCAAAAATCATCGAATTTGACTTTTATTTCGCAGAGAAATTGAAGATCGAAGTGGGGAGTGATTTCCGAAAATTGGAAGAACGATTTTAGAAAAATTTAAATGAAATTAAATCTAAATTACTAATCTAAACAAAAATTAAACATGAATAGATGAAAGATTAGGCAAAAATCCCTCCACTAACCCAAGATTGCAATTGGATCAACCCGATTAATCGTCAGATCAAGACTTCTAATAAAAAACCCGAAAAACCGCGATCATGAGTTCGAGCGTCTATTTCTTCCTCTTCTTTCGGCCAAGTCTCGATCTTAAGCCCTCCGTGAACGCGGAATTGAGTCTAGAAGAGGATAGGATCAAGAGATTCAAGAGAGTGTGTGTCTAAACAAATGAATTTGATTGATTTCTCTCGAATGGTTTACAAATCGGAAGAACAACTCTATTTATACTGTTTTTTGGGCATAAACGTCTGATTGGATTTAATCAACGGTTTTGATGAAACGAACCGTTATGATTAAGTCGTGATCGTCCAATTTCCGATGGTGCGCTCAAATGAAGCCACGTGTGTATGCGTTATAAAACACATGAAACCGCCGTTGTTGGATCACGATCCGATGCTTCTGATGTGTTTCATCGCGAAAAGATCTCGACCGTTATAACTCTTTGATGGGCGATCGCAATCTTTTCACTTACTCCTGATTTAAAGCATGTGCATGATCCGTGATCCTGTGGACTTTGAGTCCACGCGATCCACGGGCGGCATTCAACACGCCTTTGATCCGACGCCTCGCGTTAATCCACGTCGCCTCAAATTAAGAAGAAAAGTGGAACATAGTCCCACATGGTAAAAATAAAAGGGAGATCTCGGGTTTAAAAGGTGCGACGGACTTAAGCGTTATCTTAAATCCGACTAACAGATGCTTATATGTACTATAACCCTATATTACGAGTAAATATAAATATGCACACACGTGTCACCTCCGTGCCATGCAGGCGCTCGCGTGGGTCTGCGTGGCTTTGCCACGTGGCCTTGCGTACCACGTCGCATCCAGATGGGTCCCGCACGAAAATAACCCCTTTTTGCCTTTTTTTTATTATTTTTAATACTTTAAAAATCGAAAATAAATTCAAAAAATCTAGAAAATCCCTAAAATTAGAAAATTCATAACTTTCAAAATATAACTCCAAATTAATCCAAATTTCTTTCATTTGATCCAAAATTTAATTATCTATCATTCTAAAAAGCCAAAATTCAATAAATAATGAGAGTTTTAATTTTCATTTCACAAATACATTTATTTCTTAAAGATTTTAACTTAAGAAAATTTAAATAAATGTTTATAAAATGATTTCTCTCATTATTTTAACTTTAAAAACACCTATAATCTCAAGTAAAGATGGGTTATAAAATTATTTATCTTTAATTCATCATATTTAACCATAATTTAAAGTATTTTGAGATTATAATAACTTTTTCATGGAATGATAGATAAATACTTATAAATATGATAATATGTATAGAAATGAAATCATTTCTGCCTTAATATGCATCAATAATCATGTTTTATCATGTATAATTAGCATGTTATCACAAGCACACACGCGCAAGAGGGGAGGGGAGGCGAGGAAAGCGTAGGAGAGAAGGGATCTCCTCCTCACCTTCACGCGTGCTCGTGTGGAGAGAGAAGGAAACAAGGACATGAGAGGCCGTGCAGGTGCGAAGAATGAGAAGGAGAAGAAGAAAAGAAGAAATTTTTCCTTTGCATGCGTGTAAGAGAGAGAGAGAGAGAGAGAGACAGAGAGAGAGAGAGAGAGAGAGAGAGAGAGAGAGAGAGACGAGAGAGAGAGACAGAGAGAGAGACAGAGAAGAAGAAGAAGCAAAAAGAAGAAGAAGGAAGAAGAAAAGAGGGTGAGGAGAGGCCACGCAGGTGCGGATAAGGAGAAGGAGAAGGAGAAGGAGAAGAAGAAGAAACGAAAAGAAGAAATTTTCCTTCGCATGTGTGTGAGAAAGTGAGAAAGGAGAAAGAGAGAGAGAGAGATTTTCTTGCTCATAATAGAAAATCTAGAAAATAAAATGATCATAATATCATTAAATCAATATTCTTGATAAATCAATATTACTAAATGTTATAATTTATGAAAAATCAAGAATATCCTCTAAAATCTAAGAATTATTATTTTATTCATTTCAAATCATGATAACACACATTTATGTTTAGATTTTTAATAAAAGTGCATAAAATGTATCATATTAACGCATGAAATTGTATGTTATCAGAGGTAGAGGCTGCCTTCTCTTCTTGCTGGTCCCACCAACGAATAGGACTTGAGGTTTTTCCTTTCAAAGGTTCCCCTCGATAGTGACAAACATGTTTAGAAACCCATGAGAGAGGCTTGAATCTTGTTCATGTTAAATTTAACAATGAATTGAGAAAAGGAGTTTGGAAGAGACTGAAGAATAAGGTCTGTGCTAATCTCAAAGGGGAGTTCAACTCCGAGACGACTAGCCATCCAAGCCCTGAATATGCTTTGTGATATTTAATATCTCTGAGTCCTACTCTTCTCAGCAAAAAAACTCTGTCAAATAGATAAATAGGGCTCTTGGTTCTATGCCATCATTTTTCCTTTGCAACTCAAGGAAAATAATTTATACAATACTTATATGGGCACATTGAGTTATGGTTGTTCTCTCCCTATTTGTAAAAATTCAGTATATAACTTTTTCATTAAAACCCTCATAAGCATATCTATATCTACTAACATCCATAGACCTTATATGTATGACCTTCTATATCTATATATCTTATTAGCAAACAATTCTAGAGACCCAATAAAAATCTTTTGGCCAACCTACACTAATTATCTACATCAATATATAAATTAATTAATTAAGGGACAATTTAACCCAATCAACAAGTCAAGTTGTCAATCGGTTAAGTGCCAAGCTACACCATGTAATCTAAGAGATGTAGAGTATATAAGAACTCTAGTATGAAACTTTTCCGTCATCAGTTACTATATATGTATTGTTGGGATTTGAGGTCGATAAGCCTTCCAAAAATTGGATCCAAATATCGAATGCAATGTAATTGATTGGTTAGATATTCAAAACATCAAGGCACCAAGAACTGATGATCCTATCATCTAGTATGTATGAGAAAACATATTTACTACGTTCACTTAAAATAGTTATTGAATCTATTCAAGTGTCTAACCTTTAACAGTATGAACACAAGTGCTGAATAGTTGGATCTCCTCTTGAAAGCTCTTCACCAAGAGAGAAAAAGAAGAAATGAGAGAATTTGCACACGGCTTACATGGACACCTTCAGTTGTGATCGTTCTACCCTTATTTATAAATATGTCATATGTAGATTTTTTATAAAAACTCTCACAATTATGTCTATATCTACTAATATCCATAGACCTTATGTGCGTGACCCTTTAGGTCCATAGATCGCACTAGTTCACAACTCTATAGATCCAATAACACCTTATTAGTAAGCCTTTATTAATTATCTACATCAATTTAACCTAATCGACAAGTTTGGTTGTCAGCTGGTTGGGTGCTAAACTACATCACGTAGTCTAAGAGATATAAAGTATATAAGAACTCCCGTATGGAACCTTGACATCATTGGTATTCTAATACATTTTTTTAATGTATTATTAGGATTTGAGGTCGATAAGCCTTCCAAAAATTTGATCTAAAATATATTATAAATATTAATTTAAGTATATTCAATGTAGTTATAATGATTTAATGATTAATAAAAATTAATAATACAAGTGTATTTGTGAGAGTGTTAGTTTGAAAATCAAAATTTTTGTCTTACTCTTGACTTCATTCAATCTTTGTATATGAACTTGATGATTTATAATATAGAAACTACCTTAGTTTCTCCCATGTTTGTCCAACTTACAAAATCATACTAAAATGATTGTAAAATTTTGTTGTGGGATGATCATGAGCATAATTGCTAAATTTTTGCTTCAACATAATGGAATAAATTACCCTAAGAGACGAGGATTGATAACCAAGGGCATCATTCTTTGACTGTTTCGGTAAACCCTAATTTTGCTCCAAAAGCCTTCATTGATTCCCCAAAATTAATGGACTCCAAAATCCTTTCTTTTGCTCCTCTTCTCCGTCACTTTGATGATACTAACGAGGCCCACGCCACCGCAAGCGGGAAGAGCGCGGGCACGATAAATGCAGGGAGGACGACTGGCAGCCAGAGAAGGATTAAAAACAGGCCAGGTTGACCGATTCCTCGGGGCGCGGGAGAGCTGCGATCCATCGACGGCCAGAAGATTTCCCCTCCCACTTAAACGCTAGTCCCCCCCCTCACGCGGGAGGCCCTCCTTGCTCGCGCTCCTATTCCTCTCTCCTCTCGCGCCATCAGCTTATTTCCGGAGACTCGTCTTTTTCCTGAGGTATAATCTCCATTTGCTTTCTCCGCTTTCCCTCCCCCGTCCTTTCTCAGTCAGTGGTTCTCTTGTTGGGTAGATCGAGTGACGCGAGAGATGGCGGACGGCGAGGACATCCAGCCCCTGGTGTGCGACAACGGAACCGGCATGGTCAAGGTAAGAAGAAAACGGGTCAGCTAGGAAGCACGAGTTCCGGGTAAAAACTGGGTTTGGTGCATGGGCAGGCGGGGTTCGCCGGAGACGACGCGCCGAGGGCGGTGTTCCCGAGCATCGTGGGGCGGCCGCGGCACACGGGAGTGATGGTGGGAATGGGGCAGAAGGACGCGTACGTGGGGGACGAGGCGCAGTCGAAGCGAGGGATCCTGACGCTCAAGTACCCGATCGAGCACGGGATCGTCAGCAACTGGGACGACATGGAGAAGATCTGGCACCACACTTTCTACAACGAGCTCCGAGTCGCGCCTGAAGAGCATCCCATTCTCCTGACGGAAGCTCCCCTCAATCCCAAGGCCAATCGCGAGAAGATGACCCAGATCATGTTCGAGACCTTCAACACTCCCGCCATGTACGTCGCCATCCAGGCCGTTCTCTCACTTTACGCTAGCGGCCGTACCACCGGTACCTCTTTTTCTCTTCCTCATCATCATCCGGGTTTCTCTTCATGATCATCATCATCATAATCGTGATTTGGGTATCTCTTGGTGATCAAGATCATCGTCATCAGTGTGTATACCTTCATGAACATCTTCATCATAATCAACGTCGTCATTGTTTTTCGGGGCATCTCCTCATCATCATTTTAGTGTCTCTTCATCATCATCATCATCGTGGTCGTCATCGTCATCATTTGGGTTTCTCTTCATGAAAATGATCATGATCGTCTTGGTCATCACATTCATCAGTCGGGTTTCTCTTCATGATCATGATCATGACCATCAGCATCAGCATAATTGTCAGTTGGGTTTTTCTACACGATAAAGATCATGATGATCGTCATCAGCATCAGCATCTCTCATGATCATCATCAGCTGGGTACTCCTTTGTGCCGAGAGTGATCGAAAGATGTTTGTTTGACGATGGGAAAAGGGATTGTGCTTGACTCGGGAGACGGAGTGAGCCACACGGTGCCCATCTACGAAGGATACGCGCTGCCGCACGCGATACTGAGGCTGGACTTGGCCGGAAGAGACCTCACCGACGCGCTGATGAAGATCCTCACGGAGCGGGGCTACTCCTTCACCACCACCGCCGAGCGCGAAATCGTCCGCGACATCAAGGAAAAGCTGGCCTACATCGCGCTGGACTACGAGCAGGAGCTGGAAACCTCCAAGAGCAGTTCCTCCGTGGAGAAGACCTACGAGCTGCCCGACGGGCAGGTAATCACCATCGGCGCGGAGAGGTTCCGCTGCCCGGAAATCCTCTTCCAGCCGTCGATGATCGGGATGGAGGCGGCGGGAATCCACGAGACGACTTATAACTCGATCATGAAGTGCGACGTTGATATCAGGAAGGATCTGTACGGGAATATCGTGCTCAGCGGGGGATCCACCATGTTTCCGGGCATCGCCGACCGCATGAGCAAGGAGATTACGGCGCTCGCACCAAGCAGCATGAAGATCAAGGTCGTCGCTCCCCCCGAGCGCAAGTACAGCGTCTGGATTGGCGGCTCCATCCTTGCTTCTCTCAGCACCTTCCAACAGGTACCTCTATTCTCTTCGCTTTTCATCTCTCTGTCTCATCGATGTTCATCATCATCATGATAACGTCGCTCTTGCTGCCGTAGATGTGGATCTCGAAGACGGAGTACGATGAGTCCGGGCCGTCTATCGTCCACCGGAAATGCTTCTGATCGCCGAAGACGAACGTGGATCACCGGAGAGTTCTCATTTTCTCCGAGCTTTCTCTTTTTACCTTCCTCTACAAAGCTTCTCTCTCTCTCTCTCTAAACGCGAGGCTTGCGGGATGTTGCGTGCTTTTTCTCTGTAGCTCGACCGGAACCTTCGCTTCGTCCGGTCCTCATCCGTCGTTTTATTTAAGAAAATGAAAATACTGGAATTTCATTTTCCAATATTATTCTTATTCTTTAAAAGTTATGGGTTTATATTTCTCTTGAATATCTAATTCTGTAAATGGGCTTTTTGGCTACGGAAACGCCAATAAAGCAGCTCAGGTCAAAGATGACGTGGCAGCCGTAATTCACTCGTTGATCCTATAAATAACCGGTCACTCCGAGCCATCCGCGGCGAGACTCCAAATTAAAAAAAACCCGGATTGCCTGTAATACCCCTGTTTCCGCTCCCCGTCTAGTAAAAGGAAAATCAGGCCTACTAGAAGCCCTATCACACGGAGCGGGGGTTCAACAGGGGCGCACGCCGCCAACGCTACCTCGAAACGCCGGATTGTTCCCTTGCGACCCTCGACCTGGATTTACAGCGTTATCTTGCGTCCGTCATATAGTTTCCTGGTACGTGCGATTTCCTTGCGATGCTTCGTTGTTGTGATATCGATTTAACATCTGTGCGATGACCTTCCTACTCTTTCGGCGTCATCTTTTGATTAGCTGTGCCGAAAGTTGATTCGAAAATATAACTGTTTTGGGAATTTTGTTATTCCTGCTTCGTTTGTTTGCTGATCTCGATGATTCGAATTCTATTCCTATATCTGTCTCGCTCTCTTGAATTTTTTTTTGTTGAGAAAAGGGTTCAGTAGAAGACCATCTGCTGTGAAAAATGCATTCCGTTTTGCCGAATTCCGCGCATTCAAGTACAAATTGAAACGGAGAAACATTGTTTCAAATGATCTTGAAGAGAACTAGTGCAGAGAACGGAACATATGTCCCAATGCTAGAAATCTTTTGACGTAGTTATTCTTCTCTTATGTTTCACTTCTACTTTGCTTAATAAGACATCTCCAGACTGACATCGCGTTTATTTTGAATTGTTTGACTATTTCAGATTGCAGGAATTCTTCAGTTTTTATTCACTGTACAGAGATAGAATAATGGATTTCACGAAGATAAATGGAATTCCAATGATCTGCTACTCTCCAGAGCTCATTAACGGGGAGCCAGTATTCTTCTCATCCAATTCTCTCCCCTGGAAAGCTTTTAATTTGGAGCCCGCTGGCCATTCCTTCCACTCGGCAGCCCTTAAACTCTCCGGTCTCATCAACGACGGAGATGGAGACTCCAGTGACGGTCAAAGCGTCTCGTCGGACGAAAAAAGCCAACGCGACGCACCCCCCTCCTCGCAATCCTACACCAGCAAGGGGAAGAAGAAATCCGGGGCCGGAAGCGAGCAGCAGGACCACTACGCCCTATTGGGTCTGGCTCATCTCCGGTTCCTGGCCACTGAGGACCAGATTCGAAAGAGCTACCGCGAGGCGGCCCTGAAGCACCATCCCGACAAACAAGCAGTTCTCCTGCTGGCCGAAGAGACAGAGGAAGGAAGGAGTAAAAAGAAAGAAGAGATAGAAACCCACTTCAAGGCTGTGCAGGAAGCCTACGAAGTCCTCATTGACCCGGTTAAACGCCGAGTCTACGACTCCACGGACGAGTTTGATGACGACGTCCCGGCTGACTGCTCTCCCGTCGACTTCTTCAAGGTTTTCGGGCCGGCGTTCGCGAGGAACGGGAGGTGGTCGGTAGGCCAACCCGTTCCATCCCTTGGAGACGAGAGCTCGCCTTTAGAGGAGGTCGACGCATTCTACAACTTCTGGTATGCCTTCAAGAGCTGGAGGGAGTTCCCTCATGCGGACGAGTTCGATCTCGAGCAGGCCGAGAATCGCGAACACAAGCGCTGGATGGAGCGGCAAAACGCGAAGCTGGGAGAGAAAGCTAAGAAAGAGGAGCACGCCCGCGTCAGAATGCTTGTCGACAATGCATATAAGAAAGACCCGAGAATCCTGAAGAGAAAAGATGAGGAGAAGGCGGAGAAGAAGAGGAAGAAGGAGGCCAAATTCCTGGTCAAAAGATTGCAGGAAGAGGAGGCCGCGAGGGCTGCAGAGGAGGAGAGGTTGAAGAAAGAGGAAGAGGAAAAGAAGGCTGCCGAGCTGGCGCTCAGCCAAAAGAAGCTCAAAGAGAGGGAGAAGAAGCTTCTGCGCAAGGAGAGGAGCCGTCTGCGTACTCTCTCCGGTAACCTGTCGGGAGTCTCGGAGGAGGAAGTAGAAGGCTTGTGCATGTCGCTCGATCTAGAGCGGCTGCGGAAGCTCTGTGATGAGATGGAAGGCGTGGAGGAGAAAACTACAAGAGCCCAGAGACTGAGGAACGCTCTTACTGGTACAAATACGAATGGCGGCTCCGTCAGTGCCGAAGTGACAAACGGTGGCGCGAGTGTAGTGAAGAGAGAGGAGAAGATGCCAGCGGAGGAGAAGAAGAGCAAGCCGTGGGGGGAAGAGGAGATAGCAATGCTGAGAAAGGGGGTGGTGAAATATCCGAAGGGGACGTCGAGGAGATGGGAAGTGGTTTCCGAGTACTTGGGCACGGGGAGATCGGTGGATGAGATACTGAGAGCCTCCAAGACGGTGCTTTTGCAGAAGCCCGACGCCTCTAAGGCGTTCGACTCGTTCCTGGAGAAGAGAAAGCCGGCGCCCAGCATCTCCTCTCCTCTCACGAGCAGAACTGAAGTTGTGGCGGAAGAGTTGAAGAGTAAGCCATCTGATGGTGAAATGGGCGGGGAGAGTGGACTGGAAAATGGGGCTTCTTCTGGGGCTGCGGCCCAGGAAGTAGATGCTTGGTCGCCGGCCCAGGAACGGGCCTTAGTTCAGGCGCTGAAGACGTTCCCGAAGGAGGCGAGCCAGCGATGGGAGCGGATAGCGGCGGCTGTACCGGGGAAGACGGTGAACCAGTGCAAGAAGAAGTTTGCGCTGTTGAGGGAGAATTTCAGGAGCAGGAAGGGCGCCGAGTGAAAGGGAAATATCCAAAATTTTTCTTTTCTTTTTATTTATTTCTTGCATATCACAGAGAGATGGTCATTCGTATTTTCGCCAATTGGACGACAGTTTTGCGCTTATTAAAATCTCTCTCTCATCTCTTTCCCTTTCTATAATGGCCCCTCAGTCTGAAACCAGATGCCATCCTATTATTCAAGCAACAACAGATAGATAATGAAGATGGCGGGTAAAATTCTTCCATGCGACGAGGCACCTCTGGGAGGATAGAGCAAGCTGGCGAGAGAGAGAAAGAGCGCGCATGACGGCTAATCCTTCTGTGTGATCTCCTTGAGCTTCTCCTTTAACTCCCCAGACTGCAAAAACAGCGTGATTATCACGAGGATCAGATATCTTCAGAATACGAGGATGATTATTATGATCTGTGCTGATTGATTGATGATGATTACTTGATGCATGCTGAGAATGATGTCTGATCCTCCGATAAACTCTCCCTTGATAAATATCTGCGGGAAAGTGGGCCAGGCGCTGCAGGAACACACAAAAACCGCAACATAAACACATTGAACAGAGAGAAACAGAGGACTAAAGAGCATCCATTAAGAATTCAAGATGACTGTAATTATAAGGATTAACAAATGATTTGTTGATCATTCAATGGAAAAACAAGGCGAGGACCAGATTACCTAACAGCCTTCACGCTATCCTTGAGAACTTGATCTTCGAGTATGTTTCTCGCGCTAATAGGAACGCCTGAGACGCCACCAAGGTCAAATTTATAAGGGAATAGATTTATGATCATCATCAACTGTGGCAAGAATTAAAAAGGATTCCTGACTGTATTCGTTCAGAACTCTGACGGCCAACGCACTGAATCCACATCTAGGCGCCTCAGGAATCCCCTTCATGTAAATCATCACATCGTTCTCCTTAATATCCTGCAGAAAAATCAATTACTGCAACTAATATCCTGAAGAAACATAAATTACTGCATCTAGTATCCTTCAGAGAAATCAATCACTGCATCTAATATCGTGTTAATGAGATGGTTCTTTTAAACAAATACCTTCTCAACAATATCTTTTACAGATATTGAGCCACCCTCGAATTTTCGAGTGGGTTGAAAATCTTCATGTGTGTCAGAATCGCCGCTGCCTGTTGAATACTTGCCCCGTTGCAAACTGAGGGACCCGAATCCTACCTGTTAAAAGTTATGATCCGGGCTGAATTCCAAGTGCCTTCAAAAAGAAAAATGATCAGTTGGAAATGCTTACCGATGACCTGAAATAATGGGAGGACTCGGAGATGCCCCTGAAGATGATTTTAGGTAAAGATCGCGCCATCGCCAAACTAAAAAAAACGCAGTGGATCTGTAAGTATAACGGCGGTTGAACTGTCGGGCCAACAATTTTGGCAAATAGAACTTATAGAAGTAAATACGAAATACGAAATGAAATCAGGTCCGAAAAAACGAAATGAAGGTAGCATTGACAGTATTCTAGGAGGATTTGTAATCCATGTGTATTCCGAGGCACAAAAATTCAATAGCCGTCGACGGAGATAGAAGAAATCGTTGTTGGGGAAGAGCTCGACCGAGACAGACCTGCAGGCCAGTTGAGCGGGCGATTGCCGTCGAAGCGCGAGGTGTAGGGCGTTTGGGCACTGTGGAGCAAGGACGGGAACATGGGATACTCTTATTTATTCTACTTACTGAAATATTGTAATACCTAATTACCAACGCTTTTTTCTCTAATAAACTTGCATAAAAAGAGTTGCAGCCTCATTTTCATTATATACTCGTATATCAAATTACAATTGGATATAAGTCTAGTAAAATTTAAACTGCGTTAAAAGCAAATCCCACTTTTTCTTTTTGCTTGTAGACCAAGCCCTTTCTCTCCCTTTCAAGAGTTCTATCTCACCATGAAAGACCTCTCTGGTGAAAGCAAACTCCCTTGCTTGTAAGATAAAACTAGGGCAGGTTTGGTATGTCAAGTGTCATCTTTGACTCCTTTTGATCAATTGCCTTTTTTTTTTCTATGCAAGAAAGGTTTATCTAAGTATATATTAGAATTCTATCAGGTTTGGTAATGATAATTTGGTGCTTTTTGATTGATAATTCACAATTCTCTCTCTTCTTATTTTGATCAACTTCTTTTATCAGTTCCTCGCCAGTTTTGAGTCTTATCGACCTAGACGATGTTGTGTTAGATTCTTTTCTTCCTCCTTTTTAAAATTTTCTATATTTTCGAGTTTATATCCTCGATTAATTTGAATTCAAAAAGTTGTTCATTTCTTGCTGCTAACCCTTTTCTCTACTGATTTGATTCATGTTCACCATCATACTTGATTTGATTTACCATTCAAAGGGGTTTGGTATCTTTTTAATATTCAATTTCATTTTTCAGTGACCACCTATTTTGTGCCCCTCATCGTCTAGGCCCAATTCTTCAAAACTTGCTCCCAATCCACCAATGGTAGGCTTGAACGAGATACCGACTTTGGACTCACTTGAATCATTGAATTTTATCCTTTGATATTTAATTTCACGTTTGAATGTCCACATTTTTTGTGTCACCACCTTGCCAGACCACTTCTTCAAAACCCACTAAGTTCACCAATTTTGGCTCGAAGGAGTTACTACTGGGGACTCATTTAGGCCATTTAATTTTATCCATCGATTTGTGCCACCCTCCTATCATAGGTTTTCCAAGGCTACCACTTCTTGAAGTGAAAAAGTATCTTTTTTGGGTACGATTAAGAGTCAAAATTCAGGGAGAATCATGTTTGACTTTGACACCTCATTGAATTTAAAAAATTGGATGATAAAAATGGTTTAGACTGTTGAGAAACCAATAAGATAAGTTAACCATCTTTCCAATTAATCACTTTTGAAGCACACCATACTAGGAAAATCTCAGATTTGGAGAGAAAATAAGAATGATGATGTAATTCTCTTCATCTAACATTCTGAAATTAAATCTAAAAGTAATAGAAATAGATTATAAAAAATAAGAACAAACTAAGAAAAGTAAAATAGTCTAAATTATTGTCAAATCTAGCGTGTTTTATTTTGAAGTATTATTGGCATGCTTCAACATTCAAGCAACAAATCTTCTCCAACTTCTTGTTGGAATTAACTTTTTTATAACATCAAATTAAGAGGTCACGAAGAAAAGTTCATAACTTCGTTACCTTCTGATCTCTTCTACGGTCTCTCGTTCCTCACTCATCAAGTCATCAAGAAATTCATGCATATTTAATGAAATAGTCCAAGAATATAGTTTAATGAAAGGAGAGAGGAATCATTATAAAATATTTAAGGCTAATGAAATTTGAATTTTTGGATGCATTTTGTGAAGATGGAGGCTTCATACTAAGCCTAATTGCATGCACAGTAGGGGGAATGAAGGAAAAAAATTATAAGCAAAGTCTTGGTTCATGTATTGGGCTCATTGGAGCCACCTCTTGTCTTGCTTGAGCCTCCTCCTTTGCTCACATTATGGCCACCAGTTTTCCCCAAGGCAACAATCAGCTTTTTGAGCAAGGTTGTCTCCTTTAGACGTGCCACGTACATCTACGTTGGGGGCACCCAAGGCCACTAGGCCCAATTGATCAAACCCTTAATGAAACTATGAAGACCTCATTTTTTGGAATCCATCAAACTTGATGGGGATCATTGGATCACTCGACATCTTGACATATCTTAATCTTTGCTTCTTACCTTTTTCATTAGTTGTGTCATAAATGAAGATTTGAACAAAAAAATTCAGGATAAGAGCATGATCTAGATGATATAATTTAATAGTTTAGAAATTCACTAATATTTTAGTAATTTGTACTTGATTTGGTAACCTATGCAAAGTATGCTACTCTTGAATATATGAGAATATTTAAATTCGAACACTAGGTGGCCGGTTCTCCTTCCCCACCATCTTACCTTTCTCGGTACCTCCTTTGTATGACAAAGATTTGAATACTTTTTAAAAATTGTATACCATCAACATGTTCTAGGTGAAGAGATATTAAGAGGGTGAGAGAGAAGCCCGAAAAGATAGAGGACTTCTTTGTCTTTCAGCAAATACATCACTGTCATCATAATCATCAACATCATCATCTCTGTCATGGAAAACTACAAGTGAGTCAATGACATCCCCCAAATCATCCTCCTTGTCCCCGTTCCCAGCCAAGCTTTTCTTCCTCACTGTTGATGAAGCGAATCTGTGAGATCATTGAAAACACACAGATAAAGCGTCAAAACATTTACTAAACTCACAAATTTTAAAGATTAATCACGAATTAAGGAGTATAGTGGTGAATAAAGGTCGAATCCATGGAGAATTAAGGTATTTTTGATGTATTCTTTAAAATTTGATGAAATCAGACAATGAAATGATGAGAGAAATTAGGGGTTTTGATATATTTAGAAAGAGAACTCGAGATCGAATCCACGGAATCAAAAATTACAGAATTTGGATCAAGATTCACGAATAACTTTACGAGCAAAGTTTAGAGAGAAATTTGGATCATGAAGAGAGAGAAAATCAAAATTAAAAAAATAAAATTGACTAAATCTACGATTTGAAATTGAAATATAATGTTATAGGAAGAAAGATTATGAATGAAAAACACAATTTCTAACCCAATATAGCACTCGAATTGATCCAATTGCTCATCTGATCAGATGCTTTTCATTTCGTGAATTTCGAAGATGATCGTTGGCATTCAAGAATCAATTTCTCCCTATTCTCCCAACGAAGTCTCACTTTCAAATGCTCCTTGGATGCATAAATTATCTAGAAGCGAAGTGAAGTAAGAGATTCAATGATTGTGGCGTCTAGACGGGTTTGTCTCGAAAAACCCAAGAATGATTTACATCGTTGAAGAACATCTCAATTTATATGGGAGAATTGGGCGTAACTTTTGGATTTAACATTTAATCTTAGATCAATGGCTCCGATGAAGCGCATAAATGTGAATTGTTACGCTTAAATCGGGTATGATGGATTGAAGATGAACCGTAGAGATTTCGCCACGTTGTGCATGAATAAGTAACTTCAAGAAATGCTCGATGTTTGATCTTGATCTGATGCTCCAGATGTGTTTCGTCGGTTTTAATCTCAGCCGTTATAACTCAACAGATAAATGATTGAGATTAAATTATTTTAAAATGATTCTTTGATAAACCAGAGTACACCATGTACCCCTTCACTTCAGTGATGATCGGCGATCGCGATTAAATCGCTCGATCTGACGCTCAACAGGATGCCACGTCACCTGCGCACATAAAAATAGAAAAATAGTCACATGATAATATATAATCTTAACATGCAAATACATGATTTTTAATGCAAATTAAGGCATAAAACATTCCATTTTTATGCATGTCATCGTACTTTGAGTGCATATCTATCATTTCATGCAAATTTAAGTTATAATCTCAAAATGCACTATTTTAGGGATAATTATGTATTTTTAAGAATATATTTTAAAGTAGATTATTCCCATCTATATTTGAGATTATAATTGTGTTTTAATGCTAAATAACGAGAAAAATATTTTTTTATATGCTCATTTATTTTTCTAAGTTTTAATTTTTAAGAGAAATGAGTATATTTTTGAAATAAAGTATATTCTCTGGTTATTTAACTAATTTGAATTTTTATAATGATAGACAATATAATTTTTGATCCAATGAAACAAATTTGGATTAATTTGGAGTTGCATTTTGAAAGTTATGAATTTTCTAATTTCTAGGGATTTTTTCAAAAATTTTCTGAATTTAAAATCAATTTATTTAATTTAAAATCAATTTTATAAATACCGCAAGTGATGGGGCACAATATGGAGTGTCTGATCAAATCGTGGTCGTCGATCAAGGTAGGGGGTTGACGTGGCAGCACGTGGAGCATCCGATTGCTTGATTAAATCGCGATCGTTAATCATCACTTAAGGCAGGGGGTACGTGGTGCAATTCTATTCATCGGCGAATCATTTTAAAAATGATTTAATCATAGCCATTGGTCAAAGGAGTTATAACGACTGAGATTAAAATCGACGAAAATGCATCCGAAGCGTTAGATCAAGATCCAACAGATGGCTTTTCGCGAGTTACTTCTAAAGCGCGCGACATGGTGAAATCTCGGCGGTCCATCTGCGATCCAACGACCATGACTTAACCGTAATGATTCACATTGATGCATTTTATCAGAGCCGTTGATCGAAGATGAAATGCCAGATCGGACGGGTACGCCCGAATTTGCTATAAATTGAGATGTTCTTCGACATTGTAATGCATTCTTGGACGACTTTGAGTAATCGAACTGTCTAGACACTACCATCCTTGAATATCTTGCTTTCAATCACTTATAGACATATTTCTACGTCCATGAAGTGGTTGAAAGTGAGATTTCATCAATCAAATAGGGAGAATTCGCCTCTTGAACACCGAAGATTGTTTTCAAAATCCCAGAATGAAAAGCCTTGAATCTGGCGATTAATTGGATCATTTTGATCACTATCTCAGGTTAGATTATGTGTTTTCCTCCTATTCTTTTGTCTTGTATCATTAGATTTTAATTTAGAATCGTAGATTTAGATAACTTTAGATTTTAATTCAGATTTCTCTCTCTTCGCGTTCGAAAATTTCTATCTAATTCGCTTTTTGATTTCTATACGAATCTTGATCCAAATCGAGTGAGTTTTGATTATGTGGATTCGTCTTTGAGTTTTCTTTGCAAATCTATCATTCTACTTAATTTCTCAACTCAATTCATTGTCCGATTTGATCAAATTTCAAAAGATCTCTCAAAATTCCCTTATTTCTTTGTGGATTCGACCCTTATTCACCACTATACCCTTCAATTCGTATCAATTTCATACAATTCGTGAGTTTGGTATTATTTTTGACACAAATCGGTGTACAATTAATGGCCACATCGATTCGTTCCATCAACATGCACGTGGTCGACAAGTGGCTGGCTTGGAGTGAGCTTCTTGGGTATGACAGAAGAAGGGTTGTCGTAGTGCATCTTGCAAGTGGCATGTGCAACATGACATGGCATGGTTGACCCAGCTTGTATGTGGGTTGGGTCATGTGACAAGGCTTTCAAGTGGTTGGCACAATGCAAGCTTCTTGGACACAACAAGAGAAGTGGCTAATGCAATGCAAATTTCTTGGGCATGACAAAAGATGGGGTTGGCTTGGGAAGAAGGGGGCAATAGGGAAGTCATCCTGGGCATAACTTGTGAGTGGCTGCCACAATGGAACAACAAACAAGTTGGCCCAAGCAAAAAGAGTTGGCTTGGGTGTGGCTTGTAAGTGGTTGATGTGACATGATAGTAGGTGTCGAAATCTTAGGTTGATTAGCCTGTCAAAATTTTAATCAAAATATCAAACACAATGGAATATATTGAATAAAATATTTAAAACACTAAGGCACCAAGAACTAATATCCATACCATGTAGTTTATATGAGAATCCTTATTTACAAGGTTTATTTAAAAGAGTTTTTGAAGCTATTTAAGTGTCTAACCTTTAGTGGTATCCATGCAATAGTAGGACAATTGGATCTCCTCTTCAAAGCTCTTCACCAAGAGAGAAAGAGAAGAAAGGATAAAATTATCACCAGGCTTTCATGTGCACCTTGAATTGTGGTTGTTTTCCCCTTATTTATAAGGATATATGAACTTTTTATAAAAACCCTTTTTACGTCCACCTAGGTTCATATATCTCACTAGTTAAATAAGTTTATAAACCCAATAATACCTTATTTACCAACCTGATTAATTATACATATCAATATATAGATTAATTAATTAAGGATCAATTTTTCTCAATCAATGGGTCACGATGATAGCTCATTGGGTGCCAAGTTACACCATATGCCTTAAGAGACATGGAGTATATAAGAACTCATGTGGAGCCACTTTGCCATCGATCAGTGTGTCTGCGTAATCCTTTGTTTGCACAAGGCCCATGAATGACTTAAAGTATAGTCAATTATCAAACCCTTATAGGCCATTCAACTAAGTATTGTTGCGTGGATAAAATCATCAAGAATTCCTTCAATATCTCTATTACTTTAGCCAAGGATTTCATTACATATCATTTATTTAGTTATTCTCCTCGAATACCAAGGACGAACGATCCTATCTTCACCAAAAAATTCATCTTTGAAGACTTTATAAAATATCTATATGAAATTTTGGAGATCTTGTGGCTAGGGATTTCATAAGTCATAATCAAGACATGGTCATCCATCTACAAGATGTCTTTGTTCTGTAATGTCAAAAGACTAGATACACAATTGTGGAATTAATCAACCTGATTGACAATTAGGTATAATATCATTGAAGGATTCACATGGATCAATTCAATGAACTCTTTCTCCAAAGAGCACCCACTGTCTATCTTTGGTGTCTCTATATTGATGGCCACAATCAGCCATACTCATCCTATGAGTCGGATTAGAGAGTAATATTCTTTCAAGAAAATTCAATGTCCTTCTCAAATATCTCACATATAAGAATGTTTTAGAACATATATTTAAATACTAGTGATCAATGTATTATGATATCATCATAATTCACTTAGTAATTTCGTATGTTCATAAACTTTCATTTGTAAAACATCGTAGAAAAATGATGATAAATAAATTTTATATTTAATGAATATAAATGAGATACATTGAGGTATGATTAGCTTGTAAGCCACATAATATCCATCATTAGGGAGGTCGGCTTGACTTAGCAATGGAGTTAGAGAGAGCTGGCTAGGCAAGGCCAATGAAAGCATGAGGTAGCATTGCAAATAAGGCCAAAAGTCGACCGTGATGGCAAATATGGGTTGGTGCTAGAGACTTCAGCATAACAGTAAGATGAATGCACCACAAAGCTAGTGACACAAGCTGCTACAATGTACAAAAATTGAACCAGGGAATGATCTTTAATAATCTCCCTAATATATGATATTGTACATAACATACTTAGATATATCTAGGACAGCTAATGCCAAACATGGCTCATGATTCAAATTAGAAACCTCTTGATCCCTAAATCTCCTCTTGTACCAAAACGCTCAAAAGTGATTCGAAACATGAGAAATATGATGAAAAGGATGATTCAACAAATGCTAGAAGATTCTTTTGATCAAATGCAGTGGTGGAGCAAAACAAATGTCGTTGCAAGTTTCCTTGTGCCTAGACAGATCAAGACGTATCATTGATTTTCCACTCTTACACCATGAGGAGAAGCAAAGAACGATCTTGCTTCTTTAGATCCTACTTGCTGAGTTCTTCCAATACTTATAAATCTTGAGCAAGTTCTTAGTGAATCTCATGGGTTATATGATGGATATTATGTGGCTTATAAGGCAATCACACTTTCATGTATCTTGTTTATGTTCATTGAAATGAAATTTATTCATTGTCATTCTTGTGTGATGTTTGCAATGAAGTCTATGAGCATGTGCAATGATTAAGTGAATTATGATGAGATCATAATATAGTGATCACTAGTATTTAAACATATGTTCTAAACATTCCTATTCATAGAATATTCGAGAAGGACATCAAATTATCCGGAAAGAATAACACTATCTAATACATGTCATATGATGAGTATGGATGATCATATAGCCATCTGTGGAGACACTAAGGATAGATAGTGGGTGCTCTTTGGAGAAAGAGTTCACTGAATTGATCTGTATGAATCCCTAAATGGTAATATACCTAACTGTCAGTCAGGTTGATTCATGTCAGTTTGATTCTTGTGGATGTATGATCGTGTTTTGATTATGACTTACGAATCCCTAGCCACTGGATATCTAAAATGCCATATATTAGATACGACATGAAGTCCACGAAGATGATTGTGTGATCAAGATGGGATCATCCACCCTCGGTATTTGAGGAGATTGACTCAAAGGAATGAGATGCGATGAAATCCTTGGCCAAGGTAGTAGAAATATCGGAGAAGGAGTTCTTGATGATTTCTACACGCATCAGTACTAACTTGAGTGACCGATTAGGGTTTGACACCCAACGGGCTGACAAATCAACCTATCAATTGGGTTAAATCGATTCTTGATTAATTAATCTATATGTGGATATGGATAATTAATTAAGGTTGACGAATAAGGTGTTATTTGGTCTATAGAGTTATTAACTAGTGAGATATACGGACCTAGAGGGTCACACACATAAGGTTTATGGATGTTGGTAGATATAGACATACTTATGAGGGTTTTTATAAAAAAACCTTATACCAAATGTCTATAAATAGGAGGAGGACGACCAAAACTAAAGGTGCCCATGCAAGCCTTTTGAGAATTCTCTCCATTCTTCTCTTTCTCTCTTGGTGAAGAGCTTTGAAGAGGAGATCCAATCATCCGGATACTGTGTGGATACCGCTAGAGGCTAGACACTTGAATAGCTTCAAGAACTCCTTTAAAGAAACCCTATAAGTATATTTTCTTATTTATATTAGATGATAGGATCATCTGTTCTTGGTAGCTTAGTATTTTGAATATCTAATTCAATGTTTTTCGCTGCATTGGATGTTTTGATCAAAATTTTAGAAAGTTATCGACCTCAGATCCCATCATAATATCCTAAAGATAGTGGAGCTCAAGAATGCTTTAGAGAGACAATGACATGTGAGAGTGAGAAACATCAGCTTAGCCACCTACGTGGATGAAGGCTTGAGAGCAAATTTTTCTGCTATATAATTTTGTAACAATTTGACTTTCTAGAGATCAAGTGGTAAAGGATCATGCTCCATGACCAATTCTAGGTGATGGGAGTGATGGATATTATGTGGCCTACAAGCCAATCATACTTTCATCTTTTGTTTATATTCATTGAAATAAAATTTTATTCATTGTCATTCTTGTGTGATGTTTGCAATGAAGTCCATGAACATATGCAATGATCAAGTGAATTATGATGAGGTCATAATACAACGATCGATGGTCTTTAAACATATGTTCTAAATATTCCTATTCGTAGGATATTCGAGAAGGACATCGAATTATCCAGAAAGAATATCACTATATAAACTGACTCATATATGAGTATCGTTGATCGTGTGGCCATCGGTGTTGAGACACCAAGGATAGATAGCGGGTACTCTTTGGAGAAAGAGTTCACTGAATTGATCCGTATGAATCCATGAATGGTATTATGCCAAATTGTCAATCAGGTTGATTCATGTCTGACGTAACGTTAAATCACAAAAACGTTGGTCAAACAAAATTTATAAAAACCGAACTCATAGAGATAAGAGATAAAATCAAGTAATGTGTAAGTATCGGGTCGATCCACAGAGAGCAGGGTTGACTTTAATCGTAGAGTTGACTTGGTCAAACTTAGATTTAAAAAGAGGTTTTAAATAAGTAAAAATAAGAAGTAATGATTGGAAATAATATAAATAAACTAAATAAGAAGTTTTAAGAATTTAATTCTCGGGTTTGACAGAGAAAAGTCAAAAGTCAAAGTCAAAGCATTGACTTTGACCAATAGTAGGTGTTCTGCAAAATCAGAGAATCAAGCAGAGTCAAAAGATTACAAAAATTATATATTTGAAAACTAGAGAGAAAATGGAATTTATTAATATATAATTCATGATTTTTGGATAAGAAATGGATTTACTATGAATTATTGAAAATCAAATATCAGAAAATCCCCGAAATGAACACCTCGGAGGAAATTGTCAAATTGATCGATCAAATGAAATAAAAATCTTGCAATTTATATGTCAATGGAGCTAAGAACAAGAGGAATCTAAAGAGACCAAAATGATGGAATTATGATTTGTAAATTGAAAGTAATTGACCCTGAAAGTCAATGTTTGACTTCTGATAAAAGATGAACATTCCTCGGTCAAACGTCAAATTGAAGGGTCAAATGAACTCGAAATTCGATGAATTTGCTATCCACGGAAAGCTGATGAAAATATGAATTCAAAGAAACCAAAATCAAGTGATTTGGACTATTATCAAAATCAGCGATTTTTCGGACTAAAAATTAGGAAAAATGAAGAACACTATGAACTAATTTGCAAAATTAAACTTCTAAGTCTAATAAAAACTCAAATTACCTCTTGATAATCGATCGAACCTTAATACTAACCCGATTGCCGCAAGAATGGGCCTCAATTCTCGTGGATTGAAGCGAATTTTCTCGGATTCTTCCTCGTGGACGTTCGGAATTCAAGGGGAAAATTCGATGAAATCAAGAGATGAAATCGTGATTATCATGCTTCAATGGATGCGTCTCTACACACTTGGAAGTAGAGGATCACGAGAACCTAAGACCTTCCTCAAAATTTTCTTAATTTCTTCACGAATTGATCAAAAGTTGAAGAACAAAAGAGAAATACATCGGTTTTTAAAGAAAAATTTGGCCCAAAAATTGTGGCTGATTGGTGCGGTCGTGGGAGCGATTTGCAGGGGTCGTGGGAGCAGTTCTTTTGAGCGACGACGTGGCTTCAATCTCGCGATGTACCCAATTTTGGCGTTGAATTGGCCTTGATCGTGAGCACGATCGCGCGGCGATTGGGCCACTGATAACATGCGATATTTACATCATAAAACATGATTTTTGATGCATATTTAAGTATAAATGATTTCATTTTCATGCATGTTATCATACTTATATGTATTTTTCTATTATTATATGAAAAGTCACTATATTCTCAAAAATACTTTAAATAAGGGTTAAAAATAATGATTTTAAGATGAATAAATTAATAACCCATCTTTATTTTGAGATTATAGATGTTTTTAGAGTTAAAATAATGAGAGAAAGCCTTTATAGAGATTTATGTATATTTTCCTAAGTTAAAATCTCTTAAAAATAACTATATTTTTGAAATAAAATTTAAAACTCTCATTATTTATTAATTTTGACTTTTTAGAATAATAGATAATTAAATTTTGGATCAAATGAAAGAAATTTGGATTAATTTGGAGTTGTATTTTAAAAGATATGATTTTTAAAAATTTTAGGGATTTTTCTGTATTTTTACGGATTTTTTATGATTTTATTTTCTCTTTAAAACATTAAATAAATTAAAAAATGGGCAAAAATGGGCGCGGGACCCGCGTGGATGCGACGTGGCACGCAAGGCCACGTGGCAGCGCCACGCGGACCCGCGCAGCGCCTACGTGGCGCGATATACATATATATTTATTTATCATATATAATAAGGTTCTTTGTCCTTCCCTATATGGGAAGGGTCATACCCATACGAACCGTCGGGTCTTATAAACCCGACGGTTTCATAATTATTTTCGGTGTGGGACTAAAACCACACCTTACTTACCTTGCAGGTGACGTGGATGCACGCTGAACGTTGGATCGAAGGCGCGATCGATCGACGGGCGTCTATCGCGTGGAGCACGGACCACCGGATCGCGATCAAGACACGTGCGGAATTAAAAGCGTTATAACGGTCGTGATGCGATTTGGCGGGGCGCAGACCGTCCGATCGCGATCTAAGGGGCGAAATCGGAGCGTTTTTATAACGCATATCGAGCGATGAATCTGGGCTCTCCATCCGCGATCCGACGATCGCGATATTTCCGAAAACGGTCCATCATGGACCGTTTATCGTAACCGTCGATCGTTTCGATCGGACGGTTACGAAATTTCGCCTTATAAAAAGGCCTGTTCTTCACGTTCTTAAGCATCCGAGTGAGATTCAATCTAATTGACTGTCTAGACACCTCCCTCACTCGATTTGGATTAGTAACTCAAAGACGTATCCACGGAGTCAAAAATCACTCGATTTGGATTAGTAATTGCGGAGAAATCAAAGAGCGAAGTGGGATGAAATTTCCGAAAATCGGAAGAACATAAAACGAAATTGAAAACAAAATTAAACTATATTACGATCCTAAATTACAAATTGATGATACATGACGATAGATTAGAGGGAAAACACGATTTCTAACCTGAGATAACGATCGAAATGATCCAATTAATCGCCGGATCGAAGACTATTCATTCCGCAATTTCGAACGCGAGCATCGGTGTTCAAGAGACGAATTCTCCTTAATCAATCGACGAAATCTCACTTTTCATCACTCCGTGGACGCGGAATCGAGTCTAGAAGAGATTAGAAGCGAGCGATTCAAGGATGGAGGGGTGCAGATAGATCAATTTGATGAATACATCTGAGAATATCTTACAAAATCGAAGAACACATCGTTTTATTGGCAAATTGGGCGTAACCGTCCGATCGCCTTGATTAACGGCTCTGATGAAACGGTTCATCACGAACCATTACCGTTAAGTCGCGGCCGTCCGATCGCAATCGAACGCGTGAGAGGAGGCCACGTGTTGATGCGTTATAAAACGCGTGAAACGCCGTCCGTCGGATCTTCATCGAGCGTTTGATATGCGTTTTGATGAAGCGATGAGTCCACCGATCGTGATTAATCTCGACCCTTATAACTCGATTGATGAACGGTCGAGATTAATACTTCAAGCGTCACTTAAGTGGACTTTAACGCACGTGCATTGATCGGTGATCCATGGACCTCGCGTCCACGCGATCCACGCGCGATCTTCATCGGGCCTTTGATCCGACGCCTCGCGTTGATCCACGTCGCCTGTATTTAAAACAAAACGTGGAACATAGTCCCACATGGTAAAAATAAAAGGAAACTCTCAGGTATAAAAGGGGCGACGAATAAGTGGGTTAATAATTCTCTTCCGATAATCGGAAGACTATATGTACAATAACCCAAATATATATATAAATTTAAATAAGCATCACATCGCCGCGTAGGCGCCGCGTGGGCCCGCGTGGCATTGCCACGTGGCCTTGCGTGCCACGTCGCATCCACGTGGGACCCGTGCAAAAATCAACCCCCTTTTTCTTCTTTTTTTGATTATTTTAAACGATTTAAATCGAAAATAAAATCAGAAAAATCCAGAAAAAAATCCCTAAAAATTAGAAAATTCATAACTTTCAAAATACAACTCCAAATTAATCCAGATTTTTTTATTGGATCAGAAATTCAAGTATCTATCATTATAAAAAGTCAAAAATATTTAAATAACAAGAGATTTAATTTTTATTTCAAAAATACATTCATTTCTTTAAGATTTTAACTTTAGAAAATTAAATGAATGCTTATAAAAATGATTTATCTCATTATTTAACTTTAAAAACCACTTATAATCTCAAGTAAAGATAGGTTATAAAATCATTTTTCTTTAATTCATCATAATTAACCCTAATTTAGTGTATTTTTAGATTATATCTTAAAATTGCATGAAATGATAGAAATGCACTCAAAGTATGATAACATGCATACAAATGGAATGTTTTATGCCTTATTTTGCATCAATAATCATGTTTTATTATGTTAAGATTGCATGTTATCAATATGATGCACTCAATGCTGCCACACTCATTGACAAAAAGAAGGATCTAGTGGACTCGGTCCACTAGATCACATTCCTCCAATGCGCACCATGTGTCCTTTCAGTAAAATTTTTTTGTTAAGTTCCATTAAATAACCACTTAAATAAATTTAAGGAAAAAAACAATTTGAGGAACTAGGCCAATTAAGGCTGATACTCCCCTTATTGGAACCACATGTGCGATGATTGGGTGCCAAGTGTTCGTGATGCCACATCAACATGCCATGTTAGCATGCACAAATACAATCAAATTTTTTTTTTAATTCTTAAAAAATTCAAAAAAATCTAAAATAGAAAAACCATTAGACAAATTTAGGAAAAGCTGACAAATTTAGAAAAAAAATGAAAAAATAATAGAAAAGCCCTAAACCTTAAAATATTCATATATTTTCATATAAAACTCCTTTTGGGATGAAATTTTCATCATTTTTATCCTTTTTTGTATATTTTTCATAATATCACCAAAATTAAATATATTAAAATGATGAACAAAAAGGTAATTTTACATTTTAAATTTCTTGTGCTCATATTTTATCTTCATCCTCATCGTTCTTCATTCATTTCTATGTTTACAAACTCAAGCACATGCAATTAAAGTATCCTCATTTGACCTTGGAAAAGGTCAAACATTAAATATCCATAAAATTAAATGAATTTTGATGCAATTCTACTTAAAAACAATATGATATGAAGAACACAAAAATTTATCAACACATGATAAAATATGTGAAAATGATATGAATTATCTCTTAAAATCATCAATGAATAATTAATTAAAGATAGAAAAATGTAAGTTATCACTGCCCATAATGGGCTAGGTACTATCCTCTCACACATAAGAAATTAAAATTTTTAGAGGATTCCATCGAAAAATAGATGTTGAGAATGTGAAGTTTGTAGAATTGCTTGGCAAAGAATCCTAAGCATTAAAGAAGAGGACTTATGGGAGATTATGATGCTAGCATGCTAAACACGGATAGTCCTAAATCCGGGGATGCAGAAAACCAATAATAATCTATGCTTATTTGAATCAAAGAATGAGAATAATTAGGTTTTGATTTTGATCAAGTGCAAGTTACAAAGAAGAGAGTGAGTGACCTTGATGGGATCAAGGAAATCAATGTGTGCAACAACTTCAGCTCATCTGATGGATACAACAAGGAAACTGAATTTCTTGTCCATTGAAGGTCAAGAACGACCAATGTTACCATTCCCGTTGTTTCCTATTTGGATCAGATTCAAGAAATGTTGCCATCTTGATCATCCTTGTGTTGGGTTCTGATGTCGATAACTTTCAGACATTTCGATCAAAACATCGAATGCAGCGGAATTCATTGAATCGGATATTCAAAACATTGAGACACCAAGAACATATGATCCTATCATCTAATATGTATGAGAAAACACACTTACAGGTTTACTTGAAGGAGTTCTTGAAGCTATTCAAGTGTCTAGCCTCTTGCGGTATCCACACGGTCTCCGGATAGTTAGA
>CM044105.1:20459658-20500362 GCA_024174645.1 Lemna minuta
ACCGCGTTTACGCATATCAGTATGGTTAATTGTCAAACCCTAATCCGTCACTCAATTTAGTACTGATGCGAGTAAAAAATCATTGAGAACAACTTCTCTAATATTTCTGCTACCTTGGCCAAGGATTTAACCGCATCTCATTCCTTGAGTCGATCTCCTCATATACCGACGGTGGATGATCCCATCTTGACCACACAATCATCTTCGTGGACTTCATGTCGTATCCAATATATGACGTTTTAGATATCCCGTGACTAGGGATTCGTAAGTCATAATCAAAACACGATCATCCATCAACAAGATGTCTTTGGTGTCTCAAGTCAAAGACCACATACACAATCATGACATGAATCAACCTGATTGACAATTAGGTATATTACCATTCAGGGATTCATACGGATCAATTCAGTGAACTCTTTCTCCAAAGAGCACCCACTATCTATCCTTAGTGTCTCCACACCGATGGCTATAGGATCGACCATACTCATCATATGAGATGGATCAGATAGTGCTATTCTTTCCAGATAATTCGATGTCCTTCTCGAATATCCCACGAATAGGAATGTTTAGAACATATGTTTAAAGACTAGCGATCACTATATTATGATCTCATCATAATTCACTTAGTCATTGCACATGCTCATGGACTTTATTGCAAACATCACACAAGAATGACAATGAATAAATTTCATTTCAACGAACATAAACAAGATTGATGAAAGTGTGATTGGCTTATAGGCCACATAATATCCATCACTTGGCACCCAACGGGCTGGAAACTCAACTTATCGATTAGGTTAAATCGATTCTTGATTAATTAATCTACATGTGGATATGGATAATTAATTGAGGTTGACGAATAAGATGTTATTTGGTCTATAGAGTTATTAACTAGTGAGATATATGGACCTAGAGGGTCACACACATAAGGTTTATGGATGTTGGTAGATATAGACATAATTATGAGGGTTTTTTATGAAAAAAACCTCATATCAAATGACTATAAATAGGGAGAGGACGACCACAACTAAAGGTGCCCATGCAAGCCTTGTGAGAATTCTCTCCATTCTTCTCTTTCTCTCTTGGTGAAGAGCTTTGAAGAGGAGATCTAATCGCCCGAAGACCGTGTGGATACCACTAGAGGCTAGACACTTGAATAGATTCAAGAACTCCTTCAAGGAAACCCTAAAAGTATATTTTCTCATTCATACTAGATGATAGGATCATCTGTTCTTGGTGGCTTGGTATTTTGAATGTACGATTCAATGTTTTCCGCTGCATTTGATGTTTTGATGAAAATTTTAGAAAGTTATCGACCTCAGATCCCATCATAATATCCTAAAGATAGTGGAGCTCAAGAATGCTTCAGATAGGCAATGGCATGTGAGAGTGAGAAACATCAGCTTAGCCACCTACGTGAATGAAGGCTTGAGAGCAAATTTTTCTGCTATATAATTTTGTAACAATGTGACTTTCTAGAGATCAAGTGGTCAAGGATCATGCCAATCATACTAGGTGATGGGAGTGATGGATATTATGTTGCCTACAAGCTAATCATACTTTCATCTTTTGTTTATATTCATTGAAATACAATTTCATTCATTGTCATTCTTGTGTGATGTTTGCAATGAAGTCCATGAACATATGTAATGATAAAGTGAATTATGATGAGATCATAATATAGTGATCGCTGGTCTTTAAACATATGTTCTAAATATTCTTATTCGTGGGATATTCGAGAAGGACATCGAATTATCTGGAAAGAATAAAACTACCTAATCCAACTCTTATGATGAGTATGGCTGATTGTGTGGCCATCGGTGTTGAGACACCAAGGATAGATAGCAGGTTCTCTTTGGAGAAAGAGTTCACTGAATTGATCCATATGAATCCATGAATGGTATTATGTCATATTGTCAATCAAGTTGATTCATGTCACATTTGTGTACGTGGTCCTTTGACTTGAGACACCAAAGACATCTTGTGGATGGATGATCGTGTTTTGACTATGACTTAAAATTTCCTAGCCATAGGATCTCCAAAACGTTATAGATTAGATACGACATGAAGTCCTTGAAGGTAATTAAGTGGTTAAGATGGGATCATCTGCCCTCGGTATATGAGGAGATCGACTCAAGGAATGAGATGTGGTTAAATCCTTGGCTAGGGTAGTAGAAATATTAGAGAAGTTGTTCTCAATGATTTCCTACTCGTATCAGTACTAAATCGAGTGACTGATTAGGGTGTGATAATTAACCATACCGTAATTCATTTATGAGTCTCGTGTGAATGAAGGATTATACGCACATGGTAACCTATGACGACAGGGTTCCATGAAAGAGTTCTAATATACTCCATATCTCTTAGAGCACATGGTGTAGCTTGGCACTTGACGAAGCATTTTATGCAGTCGTTAAAACACACAAACGTCGTTCGAAAAAAATTTATAATACCAAAATCACAATGACAAAGATATAAAATGCTGTCAAGTGTAAGTATCGGGTCGATCCACATAGAACAAGGTTGACTTTTATTGCAGAGTTGACTTGGTCAAACTTAGGTTTAATGAAGATTTTAAAGAAGTCAAAATGATATTTTATGAATAGAAATGCTATAAATATACTGGATAGGGAATTTTAAGATTTAAGATTTCTGATTTGACAGGGAAAAGTCAAAAGTCAAGGTCAAAGCATTGACTTTGACTAACAGTTGACTTTATGTAAAATCAGATACTCAAAAGATGTCAGAATATTACGAAAATCATATATTACGAATATATAGAGAAAATGGAATTTATTGATATAAAATTCGTGATTTTTCGATAAGAAATGGATTTACTATGAATTATTGAAAATCAAAGATCAGAATAATCCCGAAATGAACACTTCAGAGAAAATCTTCAAATTGACTTATCAAATGATATCCAAATCTTGCAATTTATATAAATAGAAGGCTAAGAACCAGAGTATTTCAAATAGACCAAAATTATCAAATTTCAATTTATATTTTGAAAGTAATTGATCCCGAAAGTCAACGCCTAAATTCGGATTGAAAATGAACAGTGCTCGGTCAAACGTTAAATTGAGAGGTCAAATGATCTCAAAATTTGACGAATTTTCTATCCACAGAAATCTGATGAAATAAGGAATCTAATGAAACCAAAATTAGGTGATTCAGAATTATAATCAGAGAGATATTATTTTTTTCAAAATCAGCAAAATTTTGGACTAAAATTAGGCAAAATTGAAGAACACTATGAACTAAAACTCAAAATTAAAGATCTAAAACTAATCAAAACTCAAATTACCACCTGATAATCAATCAAATCTCACTGCTAACCCGATTTCCACAAAGATGGGACTTCAATTCACGCGGATTGAAGTGAATTTGCACGGTTTCTTCCTCGCGGACGTTTTGCATTCAATGGGAAAATTTGATGCAATCCAACGATTAACCACGGCGAATCTTGCTCCAATCGGATCTCAATTGAGTCTAAACACAGGGGAATCGTGATGAACTCAAGATTTTACTCCAAATTCGCTTAATTACTTCACGAATCAATGAAGAGTTAAGAAACAAGAAGAACAACATCGGTTTTTAAAGGGAAATTTCCGCGAGAATTGCGGACTGTTTGATCCGGTGGAAGGACCGATTGATGGCCACGATTGCACGATGATCGTGGGCCATCAATGCGAGGCAATCGTGGCCATCATCGCGCATTGAATGAGTCACGATCACGGGACAATCATGGCTATGTGTCAGTCGTTCGATGGGCATCATTGCATCGAGATGCACCAGATGTGTCCATGTGTCCCCCTTCGATGTGCTGAAGTCGTGATGAATCACGATCGTCTGATGGAGCCACAAATCATCGTTGATGCATCGTTGTATTGTTGATGATGGTTAATCATGATCGTTGATGAAGCCACGTGTTGCTTTAGATGCAGTTGATAACTTCACTTAAAGCCCTTTTTGACGCACATGTTTTGATGAAGATTGCGTGGACTTGAGTCCACGCGATGGATGCTTGGCGATCGCATCTGACGCTCGCGATGCCGCCACGTGTCCTGCAAACACTAAAACTCGCGGGAACTTAGTCCCACACAGAAGAAAAAAATGGGAAATCACGCGTATATAAGCTGGGGCAACGTAACGCATTTGCGTTACCGCCCCAACTATCTAACCAGGGCCCACTAACCTGTGGGTCCTTCACCTGCCAATCCCCCCTTTCACGTGGCGCCACCCGGGCGTCCGTGTGGACTCGTGTGGCCCATGCCACGCGCCCGCGCCACATGGCGCCACCTGACCTCCGCCTGGGCTCGCGTGGCTCTGCCACGTGGCCTTGCGTGCCGCGTCGCATCTGTGCGGGGTCTGCGTGCCACGTCAGCGTCCATGCCACGTCAGCTCCGCGGGGTCTGTGGAATAAAACCCCCCCTTTTCGCGATTTTAGTTAAGAAATAATTAAAATAAAAATCAGTAAAAATCTAAAAAAGTCTAAAAACTTCAAAAATCAATAACTTTGAAAATACAACTCCTTTTAATCTCAAATTTTCTCCATTGGATCACAAATTTCTTCCTTTTTAATGTCATGGCCTCTAAAATATAATTAAAACAAGAAAATGAGATGGATTGAAAATAATATCAAGTCTTTCATTAAGAATTCCTTCTTTCAATTATCCAATCATTCTTTCCTTGGAATTAATTCTTTTAATCATCTCCTAAAGTCAAAGTAAATCATGGAAAATACTTAATTCCTATTAATTTAACCTTGCAAAAAGATTAATCATCAAGAAAGCACATAATTAACCCTAATTTATGCATAAATATGAACTTTAGTATAATGGCATACCAATGGAGAAAATTCATAAAAACTATGATAACATGCATTATATTCACATAAAATAAGCATGAATATGAGTCAAATATGATAAGAATTTAAGTTATAAATGAATGTTATCGGCACCCACCGAGCTGGCGACTCAACCTGTCGATTGGTTTAAATCGATCTTTAGTCAATTAATCTATATGTTGATATAGTTAATTGATAAGGAGGACCAATAAGTATTATTAGGTTGATAGAGTCATTAACTGGTGAGATATATGGACCTAGAGGGTCACACACATAAGGTCAATGGATGTCGCTCGATATAGACATAATAATAAGGGTTTTTATGAAAATTTCACATTCCTAAAGTCTATAAATAGGAGGAGAACGAACATAATAGTGGTGCCCATGTAAGCCTAGTGGAACTTCTCCTCTCTCTTCTCTTCCTCTCGTGGTGACGAGTGTTCAAGAGGAGATCCAATTTTCTGGAGACTGTATGGATACAGCTAGAGGCCGAACACTTGAACTGTTGAAGAACTCTTTCAAATGATCCATGTAAGTATGAATTTTATTCTATTCTAGATGATAGGATCACCTAGAGTGGATGATGAGATCATCTATTCTTGGTGATTCAACTCTGTTGAATGTTTTGATTCAACACCTTCTGCTGCAATCATTGTTTTGGTCAAAATCTTGGAGAGCTTGTTGAGCCTCAGATCATAGCAGGGAGGGACAAGCGAGCATCTGGTGGTGATGTTGCTGGGACTTTAAAGGTGATAATGAGGGTGGAGATCTCCTTCAATCTAATTTTGAAGTCAGTGACAACAAGTGAAGAAGAGGATTCCATGGTCAACTTATAAGAAGTGAAGAAGATCTTGCTAATGATGCTACTGGTAAATATAATGATGCACATGATCATGATGGGGATGGGAGTGGCGATGGCGATGTACAGTCTAGTGCCACATTGGAGTAAGCTTATGGGAAAAGTTGTTCCATGGTATTTTGTCTTTTAGCTCAATTGGTTGCGAGAAATGGGACACTCTATAGGAGGCTAGATTTTGAGCTATGGTTGTTTCTCAATAGTTAGAGACGGGAAGAGGAAGATGAATTTGGAGAAGACAAAGAGATTTAAAGCACTAGTGGTGAATGGCACAAGAGAGAGGGCTTTGAGATTTATTGATAGTCTAGGGCCTTTATTGCCTCACTTTATTTCCATGATGAAGTTGAACCACCTTGACAGTACATATGAATTAGCACAATGCCTACATGATATTTTAATGAAGAAACTAGCACCAAGGAGGAGGATGAGATAATCAAAGAATGTAGGGCACTAGAGGAGAAACCCTCATCACAGTAGATGATGAATGCTCCAACAAACCCTAAATCACCTACTTTGTATCATAGGGAAAAGAAGAGGGCATTGCATTAATTTATAAGGCAAAACTACATTTATTTATATAGAGGCCCTTAATGGGTTGCTTGATATGCGCAAAATCATAGTCATTAAAGGTGCAAGTTTATGTATAAAAATTACACTCAACGCACTCGAATTTGATCTTAAAATTTAGAATAGGGGAAAGTCAAGGTTAAATCTACAAGAAGGATGGTTAAAAGATTACCAATGAATATGTTTAGTATTTTTTAGGTTAAAAAATCATAAATGAGCTACGAAAGAGGGAGATATATGCGAAAGATATGATGAACTAATTCGACACTTCCAAAATCTTTTCAAAGACAAAAAATATTTGATTGAATGATGGACATATGATTAATGGTTTAAAAATATAAAAATGGGGATAAAAATATTGAGAAAATAGAAAATACACTCTTCTAGTGCTCTCCAATCAAACACACCTTTAAGAACCCGTACATCTTGCTGAGATCTGAGGCTCGAAAAGCTCTCCAAGTCTTCGTCCAAAATAATGATTGCAACGGAAGTTGTTGAATCAAAAAATTCAACAGAGTTGAAGCACCAAGAATTGATGATCTCATCATCCATTATAGGTGATCCTATCATCTAGTATAGAATAAAATTCATACTTACATGAATCATTTGAAAGAGTTCTTCAACCGTTCAAGCGTCCGGCCTCTAGCGTTATCCACACAGTCTCCAGACGATCGGATCTCCTCTTGAACACACGTCACCACGAGAGGAAGAGAAGAGAGAGGAGAAGTTCTACTAGGCTTGCATGGGGACCACTATTATGGTCGTTCTCCCCCTATTTATAGACTTTAGGAATGTGAAATTTTCACAAAAACCTTTATTATTATGTCTATATCCACCAACGTCCATTAACCTTATGTGTGTGACCCTCTAGGTCCATATATCTCACCAGCTAATGACTCTATCAGCCCAATACCACTTATTGGTCCTACTTATCAATTAACTATATCAACATATAGATTAATTGACTAAGGATCGTTTTAACCTAATTGAAAAGTTGAGTCGCCAGTCCTGTGGGTGCCAAGCTACACCACGTGCTCTAAGAGATATGGAGTATATTATAACTCTTTCATGGAACCTTGCCATCATTGGTTACCGTGTACATGTAATCTTTCATCCACACAAGACTTATGAATGACTTACGGTATGGTTAATTTTCAAACCCTAATTGGTCATTTAATTTAGTACTAATGCGAGTAGGAAATTATTAAGAACAACTTCTCTAATATTTCTACTACCTTGTTCAAGGATTTAACCGCATCTCATTCCTTGAGTCGATCTCCTCATATACCCAGGGCGGATGATCGCATCTTAACAACTCAATCACCTTCAAGGACTTCATGTCGTATCCAATCTATGACGTTTTGGAGATTCCGTGGCTAGAGATTCGTAAGTCATAGTCAAAACATGATCATCCATCCACAAGATGTCTTTGGTGTCTCAGGTCAAAGGACTACGTACACAACCGTGACATGAATCAACCTGATTGACAATCTGACATAATACCATTCAGGGATTCATACGAATCAATTCAGTGAACTCTTTCTCCAAAGAGCACCTGCTATCTATCCTTGGTGTCTCAACACCGATGGCCACACGATCAGTCATACTCATATATGAGTTAGATCAGATAGTGATATTCTTTTTAGATAATTTGATGTCCTTCTCGAATATCCTACGAATATGAATATTTAGAACATATGTTTAAAGACCATCGGTCACTGTATTATGATTTCATTATAATTCACTTGATCATTGCATATGTTCATGGACTTCATTACAAACATCACACAAGAATGAGAATGAATAAAAGTTCATTTCAATGAATATAAACAAAAGATGAAAGTGTTATTGGCTTGCAGGCCACATAATACCCATCACATCTCTCCTAGACTTGGCGTCTTGCATCCAGCATAAATCATGAATAGAAAAGAGAATAAACTCGCTAGAAATGATGTTTTGTCTACGAAGAATGATCAATTGATGCCCTCTTTCCTCCAACTAACTAATTATTGAAGCATATAATGAAATCTTAAGAAACCTTGTTTTTCTACCTCAGAATTTAAATCAGCCACCATGAAGATGTAGAGAATGAAATGAGAACTATGCCCAAAAAATTTCAATCCCTAACCAAATAGAAATTATGAGATACCATGATATCAATTTGGAGAATTTCTAGCTATTGATCTTTCCTTAAAAAAGTGCTTGACTGATTACTATTTATTGATTTAATGTTGATCGAAGTTGGAAGCCTTAAGATTGTGCTGCATGTCAGCACTGAATTTGTTGAGAGGAGAAAGCCACATCAATTTCAATCAAAGCCATCGGATCATCTTTACAAAGTGTAGAGTGCATATGATCGGGAAATGTGGCATTATCTGGTTCATCATGATAATTGGATAAATAGTGATCAATACAAAGCGTTAATCTTTTGCCTAGATATGATGCACTCAATGCTGCCACACTCATTGACAAAAAGAAGGATCTAGTGGACTCGGTCCACCAGATCACATTCCTCCAATGCGCGCCATGTGTCCTTTCAGTAAATTTTTTTTGTTAAGTACCATTAAATAACCACTTAAATAAAGTAAAGGAAAAAAATAACCATTTGAATAACTAGGCCAATTAAGGCTGATACTCCCCTTATTGGAACCACGTGTGCGATGATTGGGTGCCAAGTGTTTGCGATGCCACATCAATGTGCCATGTTAGCATGCACAAATACAATCAATTTTTTTTATTTTTTTAATTCTTAAAAAATTCAAAAAATTCTAAAATAGAACAAACCATTAGACAAATTTAGGAAAAGCTGAAAAATTTAGAAAAAAATGAAAAATAATAGAAAAGCCCTAAACCTTAAAATATTCATATATTTTCATATAAAACTCCTTTTGGGATGAGATTTTCATCATTTTTATCCTTTTTTGTATTGTTTTCATAATATCACCAAAACTAAATATATTAAAATGATTAACAAAAAGGTAATTTTACATTTTAAATTTCTTGTGCTCATCTTTTATCTTCATCCTCATCGTTCTTCATTCATTTCTATGTTTACAAACTCAAGCACATGCAATTAAATTATCCTCGTTTGACCTTGGAAAAGGTCAAACATGAAATATCCATAAAATTAAATAAATTTTGATGCAATTCTACTTAAAAACAATATGATATGAAGAACACAAAAATTTATCAACACATGATAAAATATGTGAAAATGATATGAATTATCTCTTAAAATCATCAAAGAATAATTCATTAAATTTTTAGAAAAATGTAAGTTATCACTGCCCATAATGGGCTAGGTACTATCCTCTCACACATAAGAAATTACAAATTTTTAGAGGATTCCATTGAAAAATAGATGTTGAGAATGTGAAGTTTGTAGAATTTCTTTGCAAAGAATCCTAAGCATTAAAGAAGGGGACTAATGGGAGATTATGATGCTGGCATGCTGAACACAGATAGTCCTAAATCCGGGGATGCAGCAAACCAACAATAATCTATGCTTATTTGAATCAGATAATGAGAATAATTAGGTTTTGATTTTTATCAAGTGCAAGTTACAAAGAAGAGAGTGAGTGACCTTGATGGGATCATGGAAATCAATGTGTGCAACAACTTCAGCTCATCTGATGGATACAACAAGGAAATTGAATTTCTTGTCCATTGAAGGGAAAGAACGACCAATTTTACCATTCCCATTGTTTCCTAATTGGATCAGATTCAAGAAATGTTGCCATCTTGATCATCCTTGTGTTGGGTTCTGATGTCGATAACTTTCAAACATTTCGATCAAAACATCGAATGTAGTAGAATTCATTGAATTGGATATTCAAAACATTGAGACACCAAGAACATATGATCCTATCATCTAATATGTATGAGAAAACATACTTACATGTTTACTTGAAAGAGTTCTTGAAGCTATTCAAGTGTCTAGCCTCTAGCGGTATCCACACGGTCTCCGGATGGTTAGATCTCCTCTTTCAAAGCTCTTCACTAAGAGAGAAAGAGAAGAAATGAGAGAATTCCCACAAGGCTTTCATGAACACCTTGAGTTGTGGTCGTTCTCCCCCTATTTATAGACATTTGGTATGAGATTTTTTTTATAAAAACCCTCATAATTTTGTCTAAATCCACCAACATCCATAGACCTTATGTGTGTGACCCTCTCGGTCCACATATCTCACTAGTTAATAACTCTATAGACCAAATAACACCTTATTCGTCAACCTTAATTAATTATCCACACCCACATATAGATTAATTAATCAATGATCGATTTAACCCAATCAATAGGTTGAGTTGCCAGCCCATTGGGTGCCAAGCTACACTAGGTACACTAGGAGATATGGAGTATGTAAGAACTCACTTATGGAACCTTCCCGTCATCGATTACCATGTATGTAAAATCCTTCATCCACCTTAGACTCATGAATGACTCAGGGTACGGTCAACTGTCAAACCCTAATTGGTCACTCAAGTTAGTACTAATGCGAGTAGAAATCATCGGGAACTCCTTCTCTGATATTTCTACTACCTTGGCCAAGGATTTCATCGCATCTCATTCTTTGAGTCAATCTCCTCAAAATACCAAGGGTGGATGATCCCATCTTGATCACACTATCATCTTCGTGGACTTCATATCGTTTTAGATATCCCGTGACTAGGGATTCGTAAGTCATAATCAAAACACGATCATCCATCCATAAGATGTCTTTGGTGTCTCAAGTCAAAGGACCACATACACAACCATGACATGAATCAACCTGATTGACAATTAGGTATAATACCATTCACGGATTCATACGGATCAATTCAATGAACTCTTTCTCCAAAGAGTACCCACTATCTATCGTTAGTGTCTCCACACCGATGGCTACAAGATCAACCATTCTCATCAAATGAGTGGATTAGATATTACTATTCTTTCCAAATAATTTGATGTCCTTCTCGAATATCCCACGAATAGGAATGTTTAGAACATATGTTTAAAGACTAGTGATCACTATAATATGATCTCATCATAATTCACTTAGTAATTACACATGCTCATGGACTTCATTGCAAACATCATACAAGAATGACAATGAATAAATTTTATTTTAGTGAACATAAACAAGATACATGAAAAGTGTGATTGGCTTATTGGCCACGTAATATCCATCACTTCCCCCTCGATCCGTTGTCTCCTCTAGCTAAGGTGAACCCAAAAAACATGTCATATTTAAAATAATTATTTAGAATTCTCTTTTGCACAATTTCTTACTTTCCCATCTACTATCATTTGCCTCTTGGAACTCAAATGGTTCATATATCTTTCTGCATCAAAAACTCTAAACATTGTTTTCAAACCCTAATACCAATATCTAAGATGCAATGTATCTAGGATGGAAAATATGGCCCATTTAAAACTAAAAAACATAACCAAAATCATCAAACTTGCTATGGCTACAAGTATTGAGATAGATTTCAATTAGAACAAAAACATTGAAATTTTTTATCTTTTTTTATTTTTTAATATTTTCGCACAACAAAAGTCCCACTATTATTAACCATGAGAGAAGAATTTGGGGATATTAAGAATTGGAACAAAATAATAGAAATCATTGGTCACCTTTCTGGTCTTTTAAATCAAATATCCAAAAGGTTGAGGATCATAGAAAAATAAATAAATTAGTTTACATGCTGAAAAGGACATGGGATCAGCTTCAACAGTTGATTAGCGCGAGGGATAATGCTATCAATTATCGACTCTCATCTAGAAAACACTATTGCAATTGGTTTTTATAATGTACTTAGTTACACGATTGATAATTACTTACTATTCATTTTTCAACAAAAGGATTACTTACCCTGGAAGAAATCACCTTTTTCCATAAGGAAATAATCTTGAAGAGCTTTAAGATGCCCTCTAAGATCAGCACATATTACCACAAGCTTCAAACAAGAAAAAAAAATTAGATCATGGTTGGAATAGAATTTTAGTATTGGAAATAATAAAATGAACTCACTAGATCAATATCAGTTCATGTGTGTTAAGACTAAAGACTTAAATAAAAGAAGAATTGATGAAAAGCATCTCAATTTTTTTGATTTAGAATTAATTAATCATAAATTAAGTCATCGATGTCAAGTTATTGACCATAATTTGGAGAGTTCAATATCCAATGGAAATACAAAATTTTCTTATGAAGTTATAGGTAGAGTTTAGAGACATGGAAATTACTAACTTCCTTTGTCCTCACCTCCTTGGTTCCCTTATATTTTGCACCAATTGAAGTTATACACTCTCTTCTTGATTTATCAATTCATTGAACCAATTTATCGGTTGACTACTTTATGAGAATTATTATAAATATTAACCAAAAGAATACTAAGTAAGAGGATAAAATCTCCTCGCTTCTTACTCTCGACTTCCCAACTATCACGTCATGGCTCTCCTTGATTGTGATTGGTGAAGGATAATATCAACTATGAGAGAGACAAAGAGAGAGAGATGGATATAAGGTTTTAGGTCTATAACCTTGAGATTCAACTCACATTTGATGTAAGACAAAATCCCTTGGACTTAGCTACTCAAGTACTTGAGAATTTCCCCTTGAAGTAGAAAGGAAATGAGGAATGAATCCTTGCAAATTCATAAGCTCACACCGTTGCATGTTGAGAACTTCAATAGCTCCACGATGTATGCAGTTTGCAGTAGTCAGTTTCATATGTGAACATGTGATTAAAGTGAATATCCAAATATGTGATAAGAAACTCGGCCCTAGATCAAGTTATCCATTGAGATTGGACCAAATAAGGATCGAGACCATCAAAGGCCCATTTTGAGGGACTATCAATCTCGATTCGATCTGATAGACCGACCTTCAACCATTCTTTGTCAAACCCTACCTATATGGCATCACTTGTGTGCACCACCAATGCACTTCCTAGACCTGCCAGTAATCACCACATGGAAGACCCACAAGCCATGTAAGCAGTTGGTGGTGTTGTGCATGAATGCCACATGTGCATGATTTACTGGCTGTCCACTACATTAGCAATTTCACATTGGCAATCTATGATGTCACTACATTAGCGACCAGCCCCCAATTTCAGTTAAATATTGCTTTGCAAATTGAAATTAATTTCATAAAAGTGGGAAACTTATAGAAAAATTGGTATATTTTAAATATTCATATCTACTACTCTAGACATCATTCTGGCATGAAATTTTTACCATTTAGCTCAAATCAAGTCTTCTTTCTTCTCATGTCAAATAGAATTAAAAATCAAGAATAAAAATAATAATAATATGCATTCTATCACAGTTGACTCAACTTAGAATGTCTAACCAAGTTCTTCATCTTCTTCTCATCTTTAGTCATTTTCTTCTTTCACTCAAGGCCTAAAAACAGGAAACTCAAGAAAATATGGTTAATTTATATTAAATTGAGCCTAAAAAAATTAAACGTTATTTATGCATCGAATTAACCTTAAATGAATGCAAAATAAGCATGCGAGTAAAACGGCATGATAAATACAAAAATATCATAGAAACATGATAATGTTTATCCTATTATATAAAATTATGCATAAAACTAATCAATAATCATAGAAATGAACAAATCAATGGTATGTTATCACCCCTTGATATGTGTCAATTTTCTATTGTTCATGATTACATATACCTAGGCATCTTAGAAGACATAGAAGTTTCCAAGTTGAGTTGGGTGACAGGATCTATATCGCAACTCACCACAACTTGAAATTTTGTCTTCACGTAGAAACCACTTGATCTAGATTGGGCGGCATGATCTTGGTGAAGAGTGTTCTCTATGATATGAGTGAATGAGTACAAAGATCATCAAGGGTCAAGAAAAGACAAGACTGCTCGACGGAGAGAAATATAACCTTCAGGAAAAGAGAGAACAAGAAGATGAACAAAAGATTCAAACTCATAACAAAAAAAAAAGTCCAGCATGTGTAGGCGGATTGATCTTCAAGAGTCTTCCACAATGCCAGTCGCCTGGCCAGATTGTTATGAATCTCTCGCATAACTATTTGAGCCATTTGATCTCCCCTGTAATTTCTCTTGAAATAATGTGTGTTCTCAAGTATGTTCACTTTGATAATTTTTATGCAAGTGCAAGCCACTTTTACCGGACGGCCAAATTCAACCGCCAGATCTCATGATCCAACGGCCATACTCTGTCATTATCTCATGGACTGCTCAATTCTCACACAAGATTGGATAGTCCAAGAAAGGAACACGGGAGGGTTTATCAATCCTTCATCGTCTCTACCAAAAGATGGCATTAGGTGGAGAAGAATATACAAGTTAGGGGAGAAGAATCACAGAAGAGAGAATGAGATATCATGCGGTCGACGGTTTTGTTCAACCGACATGACGCGGAGCTCAGAGAATGTTCATGGCAGCGGCCATGGCGCGGAGCTCCTTGGAGATCTGCGAGAAGGGCGGCCGAACCGCCGGGTCCTCCGCCCAGCACCTCTCCATCAACGACCTCCACGTCGGTTCGCACCAGCTCGGGATCTCCGGCCGCAGCTCTCCCTTGATTATCCCCCCTGAAGTAAAAGAAGAATTCATAGAAATTTGAAGAACTCAAATGACGAGGACAAAGAAAAAGAGGCAAAACGACGACGATGGAAGAAGAAGAAGAAGAGTATAAGAGTACCAATGACTTCTTCGGGAGGCACGTCTTCGTAGGGCTCCTCGCCGGTGAGCAGCTCCCACATGACTATCCCGAACGAATACACGTCGATCTGGAAGCGACGAAGACGATCACGCGTCAAAGTGAGAGACAGTCTACCTGTTTACCATTTCCACATCTCTCTAGAAGAACACGACAGAATCAGACGGGTGCCGCACCTTATCGGTCACCATGTCGGTGTTGGGATTGAGAAGCTCGGGCGCCATCCAGAGAATGGAGCCTCGCACTCCGCCGGAGACTAGCGTCCTCCTCTTCACCTTGGACAGGCCCAGGTCCCCGATCTGGGCCCATTCGTTCTTCCGAAGGTCAAGTTCGACTCAAGCAAGCAGGAGAGCCTTAAAAAACCAAAAAGGAAGAACAAAACCGGTCACCTTGCATATCGGTCGATGAGCATCCCTTATGTTGACCAAGAGGTTATGGGACTTCAGGTCAAAGTGAACCACCCCCTTCTCGTGGAGGTACTCCATCCCGAAAGCAGCGTCCATGGCTATGATCAGCCTCTTCCTCCGATCGATAGTTCTGAAAGACGGTTCCCATGACGCCCAAGATGATGATTGTGAATGATTAAGCATTACCTGTCTTTCCTTCGAAGAATCTGCCTGAGAGAGCCATTGACCATGAACTCGGTGACGGTGGCAATACTCGTCCCAGGGCCATCGGTGACTACCCCGTAAAAGGAAACCAAATTCGGGTGATGGAGTTGAGCCAGCAGGTGCGCCTCCTTCCAGAAATCCGCGATCTGAAACGAAGAAAAAGTCAATCCCGTCGGCCAAAAGTCAGACACGGCGGTTCTGAATTTGGGACCTTTACCAGGCGATCCCCGACGGTGTCTCCCTCGGAGAAGCAACTGGGCTTTATGCGCTTAATGGCCACATCAGAGCCCTTCCATTTCCCGTGGAAGACAGTCCCGAACGAGCCCGATCCCAGCTCGCGGATTTCTTCGAGGTCCGTGCTTTTGATCGTCTGAGTGATTCGTGAGCGAAATACAGCACCAAGAAAAAGAAAATTCTTCCGAAAGCTGTTCAATTACCTGCAACTGTCCCGTCGCCAGATGAGAGCAAACCGCCGTGGACTTCTCCGACGTGTCCGCATCTTCAGAGATTCCCGCCTGCACCTCGGCGTCGGCCTGCCCAAAAGAAACTGTGAAATCTGTCCGATCAAAAGTATTAGATCCTCTTTAAGTACCTTTGAAGTCGGAGAGCGATGTTCTTCCTGGTTTCCGTAATCTTCCCCTCCAGGAAACGATACTCGATCCGTTTCAACGTCGGCCCCCTTGTCCGGCGGGCTCTGATTCCTCTTGGTTTCTCGGGGAATTTGTTGCGTCGGGAGATGGGCGAGCTTTCTTGTTTCCGTTGGTATTAGGGTTTCCGCTTTCTTGATCCCGATCGGCAGCGTGTCAAACGTATAGCCAAAAAGGCGGCCAGTATCGGCTTCTGCTGCATCACCGCTCCTGCTCCTGGTCAAAAGGTTAGATGGCGGAGGATTCGACGCGGTTCTCCGCCCATGCACGAGCTTGATTGTCAAAGGAGGTCGGCGTCCGGGGATAAGGGAAAAACATATTCTCAGCAATTTCCGTCCGCAATCTGCTTGACGGCTTTAGATGCTCCCAGCGGCCACGATGGATGGATCCTCCGATGGTCGGATGCGGAATCGCCGGTCTTGATCCTTCCGCTGGATGTATCTCCGGCGTCCTCTTCCGCGAATTACCGGTGGTTATCGCATGCGACACGTTGGGCGTACTCCCCGAGAGATAACTGCTCTGCGGGGACTCGTGTGAGGGTAAATCGTCGGCTCTCCTTCCCAAGAACGCGGCTCTGGACAACGAACAGGAGTCCATAACACCGTATCTTCGTCCGGGGAAGGGCTCGCTATCGCAGAGGAACACCCGAGGTCTACCCGGCTTCCCCATCGCTACCAGTCGATCGTGCTCGGCGATCATGAGAATGACGTCACTGTCATACAAAATGGGAACCAGGACCTGCTCTAGTCCGCCGTCGTCTCTCAGGTTTGCCGCCCAAACTAGCTGATGGCTGAGCCATAGCCCCGGGGACTCGGAGGGGAGGGACAGCAGCGCGCCTGGAATGAGTGCGGAGACCTTGGCATGGAGTTTTCGAAGGTTGAGTCCGCGGCGATCAATGCAAATGATTCTCGTCTCACCGCCGTGGTATCGCGTCCTCTGTATTCCTTCCTCCGCCGTTGTTGGCGGCGACTGCGGGCCCTTGAACGATCCGCCGTAGCTGATGAGGATCTTCATTGGAGTCAGCCGAGGAGGAGCTTTCCCTTGCCGTCGTCTCCAATTCACGCGAGCCAGTGAAGTCTCAGGCTTGAGAGATAGAGAGAGAGAAAGAGAGAAAGAGAGAGTAAGGGGTCACTGGCTATCGGGAAAGAATAATAGTAGAGCCGGGGAGATTATCTAGGATTCAGTTAGAGAACGGGTCCACCGATAGAGATCTCCCAGGATTTCGGAACCACGAGGCGAAGGATCCGTAGAGTAGGGACACGTGGTCCTTTGTCTCATCCATCGAAGTCCAGGCACACTAGAGTCAACCGTCGGATCGTCAGGAACACCCTCCCAGCCGTTCGACTCGTGCGCTTCGCAGTACTCGTTTTATCAGGATTTGCGGAATTTCGTTTTATCGGGTCAATGGCCCAAATGCGAGTGGCGATGGGCATTACCTATACGATAACAAGATGGGCCAGTAGAGAACCCGACACTCGGGTGGCCCAAGTGGGCTTCGTGGCCGATTCGCTTTATGGACTTGGTAGCGGCGCACGTCACGAGGAGTCCGAGGGCGCGCGTGCCACGGAGTCGGCGTCTTTCCTGTCTGCCAGAGAAGGCCATCAAAGATCCTTTTGTTCATTTCTCGCACATGATTTTGACCATGTGGTCCACCATCGTTCTCTCTCCTCGTTCACGCGTCACTACCCGTCTCATCGTATCACGGGTCTATTTCTTTTCTATTATTATTATTATTATTATTATTATGAGCAGCAGCAATCTGATTCATCGACTACCAAAATGGGAAATGATCGCGGGGTGCGTTGACTTGGATACCAATGAGGTAATGATCGACTTTTTCTTCGGTATTAGAACGATGAGGGCGAGAGCAACACAAGCTTCAGTCTTTACCCGCTACGAACACGTCTACAGACCAGAGAGTTGACAGTGGAAATCAACAGGCCAGAGAGTTTCTTAGACCTCCGTAAAAAAACCTAGACTCGAACTGTCAGTAGTCAGAAGAAATCGAAGCGGTGGTCGGCGGCTTCATCTCTTTTTTTCTTTATCGGCGTTCTAAGAGGAGCGATCGCCGGGGACGGCTTCGGTTTCTCAAGGTTCTGAGGAATTTCCGGGGGCTTTGCAGATCTGATCAGCGCCCAGTTCACTCCCCTGAAGAAGTCATGCCGCTTGATCTCCACCGAGCCTCTGGAGCTCCCGATCCTCTTCTTAGGGTTCTTCACCAGGAGCTTCCCGATGAGATCCTGCGCTTTGGCCATGTCCTCCCAGTCCTTCCCGTTCGCCGCCATCCTGGGATAGCTGACATTCTGCTTCAGGATATTGTACAGAGTCTTCTCGTTGTTCTCCCCCTTGAACGGCGTCCGCCCGAAGAGTAGCTCGTAGAGAAACACCCCGACGGTCCACCAGTCAACGGCGCCGCCGTGCCCCGTGCCGGAGATGACCTCCGGGGCGAGATACTCGTGAGTCCCGACGAAGGATCTCGAGCGGGAGTTCACAGGCTCCGCCACGAGCTCCGGCTCGGTCTCTTCGTTGTCCTCTCCTATTTCAGGCTTTTTCCGACCGTAAAAACAGGATAGAACGGGTTGCATGGGCGGCGGAACGCAGGACTTCGAGCTTCTATGAGCGCGAGAAGGGAGGCGGCGATGGCGAAGGAGCCTCGGGACGACTTCGCACTTGAAGGAGAGATCGAAATCTGAGAGCATGACGTGGCCGTCACCGCGCACGAGAACGTTCTCCGGTTTAAGGTCTCTGTAGACCACCCCCATCATGTGAAGATACTCCAGTGCCAGCAGGATCTCCGCAACGTAGAATCTGCAGTGGATCCGCTTTTAGAGAGAGAAAAAAAGAGAGGAATATTGAGAGGGAGAATACCTGGCCGAGGATACGGTGAAGCGGCGACCTGGTTGGCGCTGACGGAGAGCGTGGAGATCACCGCCGGGGCAGAACTCCATGACTAAGCAAGAGTACTGCGCGGCTTCAAAACTGGCGTAGAGAGTGGGCAGAAAAGGGTGATCAAGTAGGGAGAGAATCTCCTTTTCGTTTTCCGCTCTCTGGAGCTTCTTCCTTGCGGCGAGCGCATCTTTGTCGACCACTTTCATGGCGTAGGTGCAGCCGGCGGGATCACTGAGCCGGCAGAGGTACACGTTGCCGAGGTCCCCCCCGCCGAGGCGCCGGACCAGCCTAAAGTGCTCGAGTCCGAGGCGACCGGACACGGCCTGGAGCCTTCTAATGGCGAGCCAGTCCGCCTGGTTCGCTTTGTGTGGCTTGGAGGCAGAGCTGGCCGCGCTTTCGCCGCCCAGAGAGCGGACGGAGAGCGAGCTCGCGCTGCTGTAGCTCCCGTCGCTTATCCTGCTCTGACCGCTGCTCTCGTAGTCGGACTCTTCTCGACTGATCGATGTGGTCGCCATGAAGCTCGCTCCGGCTGCGAGGCTTCAGATCGGCCTATCTGAAGTTTCCTCCTGTAATTTATAGTCATGCATTTCGGAGAGGTATTTCTGAACCCCTCTGAATAAAATTAATTACGAAATGACTGAGATCTTTTCAAAATTACTAGGATGCACTGGTTCAAGGGTACACGGGTACAATTAGTGGGCCCCCGCCTCTTTCCCCTGCACGCAGGACGCATGCGTCCAGTTAAAACGCCGCGCAAGGTAGTGAAGCTGACGTGGCAGTTAAGCCACGCGCTCGCGCCATGCTACGGCCGAACCAGCCCCCCTTCTCTCTCTCTCTCTCTCTCAGAAACAAAGACACAGACGCACGCACGCAAGCCGAGGACACTTTCCGTGACGGGTGGTTCGCCGTGGCATGTGAAGCCATTTAGCTTAGACGCATGGCGCCAAGGCTAGCGCGCTGGTTACCGATCATGGCGAAAAAGAAGGCCAGTCGGTCGACTCCCCAAGCAATGACGGAACTTGAAGAAAGAAGGATAAGTGGTATCGTCAAGAAGAAAAAGGTACATCGCGAAAGAGAAAGCCAGAAAGGAGGGTCTGGCGACTGCAGGAACTTCGCTAAGAGCTGACGACTGACGACTGCAGGGAAGATGAGGACGATATATATATATTATAAATATATATATATATATATATATATATATATAGAGAGAGAGAGAGAGAGAGAGAGAGAGAGAGAGAGAGAGAGAGTCAAGACTCTTGACCTGATCCATTTCGGGAGGATCCAACTGGTATTGCCACTCCATCTCGTTTGGGATCAGGGGGATCCAGCGATTTCGTTGCCTTGGTCGATTCCCTCAGCCCATTAAGCGAATGGGCTTGAATCCATTTTTTTTCGTCAAATGGCTCACAATAGTAGTGGGCCTCGTGTAGGAAATTAAATTTCTACCTTTTATAAATTGGCCAATAACAAAAATTTTTTTGATAGTTTTAATTTTAAAAAATAGAAATAAAAAAATTCATTGTTAAAATCCCCAAATAAAGTAAAACAAAGAGATTTTACCATGAAGACATGACCAGCTTATTAGGAACAGTTGACTAACACCTTGTCTCCCACCTCAATCTATTGGGTAGACTTTGACTTTGTTCGAGTGCATTCAACAGGTCAAACTAAACCAGTTCCTCAATGCTCTCTGCATTCAACGTTGATGTAAGGTATGTTACAATCCTTTGACTTGTGGAAAAGAGCTATTAGATTGAACACTTGTTGAACTAAGAAGAAAGACTCCTTGGAGAGAATCAATGACTATGCAAATGACTACCTCCCTACTTTCACCTGCTCAAATGTCATGGATATCTGAAACTTATGGAATCTTAAAAATATGTTTTGAAACATTCTTTCGTGGAGATGCTTCACCTTATTTTTCTGATTTTCTTCTTGCATCAAGCGATGATAAAGTTTTGGGCGAACGATCCACGATGCATGTTTCGATTGAATTTCTTGCCTATGTAGTTGTTTTTGAGATGGATTGAACTTTCCTTCTTCTATAAGATGTTGAGAATCCTTAAAAAATGAGATAATATCTCCATGTGGTCTACAAGATTAGTGACAAAGATCTTAATAGAGGGTGTCTAGGATTCATGGAATTGAAAAACATGCAGTTAAGCTTGATCTCCTTCTCATAACTCACATTCCATTCTTCATTCTCCAAACCCTTGCAAAGATCCTTTTCTTTATGATTTTTTAACATCAACTATTGTTTAACCTCTTAAGATCTTTCGAATGTATTGATCTGCATCTTTCCAAGATTTATGAGGGTCTTGATTGTTTGATGAGTCATGAGGTATATCACAAATACTTCATGGTACCTATGAATGTGTGGTTTCCTAGTGACATTAGCCTTTTACAAATATACTCACCACCAATCTTTAGGTTTTGGGTACCTTATTTTCCCTCCCTATTAGTTTTGGGTACCTTGTTTTTGTATCCCTATTTGGCCTACTCAAGTGGGCCTACATTTTCTTTAATATATTGGGCTCTGTCTCCTCTAGAGGAGTTGGACCCTCATTTTCCAAAACTCTTTCTTCTCACATGGTATTAGAGCCATAGAATTATCTTAGAGCTCCTTTACCTAAATCTAGTACATATTTGCATTTCTTGCTTTGATCTAATTCTGACTCCAATTAATTTGCACTAATTGTCATTTGGCCCTAATTTTGTAATTTCTTGGTTTGTGTGCCATTATTTGCACAATTAGTTTTTACTTTTTGTCATCAAAGAATACATCATATTTGATAGTGTTCTAATATTAAATTTTCATTTTTTTGTGAAGCTTCTTCTTAAAGCTATGTGATTGAACAATGTCCGATAGTGGTATTAGGCTCTCGGCCCATTTATCTTCTCCTCTCATCTTCTCCTATATAAGGACCTATGTACTCTCATTTCTATATACGATTATAGGGTTTCTTCATCTCATCGTCAACATGGTATCAGAGCTATAATCTCTTCTCGCCGCCGCCGCCATCGGACGCTACAGTCGTTATTCCCGGCGCGCCGCCTCTTCCTACTCCGACCCAATATCCTCTCCTTACTAGTCTAATGTCATCACCATTATCGCGTCTTCTCGGCGTCGAAACCACGGGCGCCGTCCTTCGCTTTGCTCCATCCGACGCTTCGCGACGTGCGCCGCTACGCGACGTCCTCCGCTCCGAGGCTGCACTTCGCGAAGCGTTGTCTGTCGCTTCGCTCCGGACGGCGCACTTATTCACGCCTACATCTTAGATCTCATCCTATTACAAGGTTAGCATCAATAATTTATGGCTTCTCCACACTCTTTGGCTCCGAGTTCCGGTGCTTCATTATCACACGTCCCGACACCTCTAGTTGATACTCAGGTGATTCTCCCACCTGTAGTGCTTCCTACTCCACCGGCATTTGCACCTCGTCTCTCAGTCACGGCACAACTTACTCGACCTGCCTATAGTTTTACTCGCAAAAATTACTCCGCATGGGCTTTTGGCTTTGAGCTCTTTCTTGAGTCTCACAACCTTCATCATCATCTCATGGAGGACCCTCCGCCACTTCGCGACCCATCTTATGCTTCTTGGTCGCAATCGGACTCAGCCATTATCACTTGGATGCTTCATAGCATCGAGCAGAACATTGCCGAGTCTCTCGCGCACATCAAGCCGGCGCGCTCTCTTTGGCAAACCCTTGAAACAATGTATGCCAATCAGATAAACATCGGCCGTGTGGTAGAGATCTTCGAGACTCTTCTCACTCTCAAGCAAGGCGATCTCTCTCTTTTGGCCCACTTTGGCCGCATGCAGGCCTTAATTCAAGAGGTTGACCTTTAACAGCCTCCCACCACATATCTCGTGACGTTGAAGTGTTACCGCACAGAGCTCTATGCTGGCATCTACCTTAGAGGGCTTCGTCCCTCCATCGCCTCTCAGGTTAGGGGCTCTCTTCTATCTGGTGACCATGTCCCTGGCATCACTACCATTTTCTCTGCTGCTATTTGAGTCACGACTGGTATGCCTTCGCTCCCTCTCTCTTCTACTCCAAGCGATACACCTCCTCCCTCATCGATGGCTGTTTCTGCTCCTCGAGCTCATGACGATGGTGGTCTCCCTCCCCGCTTTGATGGCAATTGTCCTCCTCGTGGGCGTGACCGTAACCTTTTTCCACCATGTCCTCATTGCGGCAAGCAAAACCATCCCGCCAACAAGTGTTGGAAGCAATTCAGCAAGCCTCCTACTGCCCAAGCAGTTTTGACTCCTCTTGCACCGCCCAACATCCCTGCTCCCCAATATCATGTGACCTTGACGCCGACCGAGTATGACGCCCTTCGCCATTTTTCAAGTACTGATGCCTCCTCTTCTACTAGCCTTGCGTCACTTCCGTCTCCCTCTACGTCAGGTACATCTACTCTACTTGCTTCCTCTTCACCATCATGGATTATCGACTCAGGGGCTTCCTCTCATATGACTCGGACTTGATCACTCTTATCGTCATATCACCCTACCCCTCCCATCCTCCAGTTACCATTGCCGATGGCTGACCTTGTCCTGTCCAAGGCCATGGCACTACTCGTGTCACCCCTTCCCTTTCTCTTCACCAAATCCTCTATGTTCTTGGCTTCCCTGTCAACCTTCTCTCTATTAGTGCTATCACTTATGCTCTTCCCTGTACAGTTAGCTTCTTTCCCTTTCATTGTATTTTCCAGGATCTGTATACCGAACGGAGGATTGGTTTGGGCCGTGAGAACGGGCGGGGCATCTATGAGCTCGTTGCTGATGAACCCTCATCGAGTCTTCAAGCTCTTTTTGTTACCTCTACTGCTACTTCCTCCCTTTTGTGGCATCTCCGTTTAGGCCATCCTTGTTTTGACAAACTTAAAAAGACCTTACCATGGCTTTCTCTTACTAAGTTTGTGTGCGAGTCGTGTCAATTGGGCATACATCATCGATCTTCTTACTCTAGTCGCAATGGCATACCCTCTTCTGCACCTTTTGATCTTCTTCATTGTGATATTTGGGGTCCCTCTCCTACTCCCTCCATCTCAGGTCATCGCTACTATATCATGTTTGTTGATGACTATACTCGTGTGAGTTGGGTCTATCTTCTCTGCGATCGCTCTGAGGTTGTCACTACAGTCACCCACTTCATCACGGAAGTTGTCACTCAATACTCCCCTACGCCAAAGATTCTTCCTACGGATAACGCTCTTGAGTTTGTCCAAGCCTCTCTACGTACCTTTTGTGCTGATTGTGGCATTATTCACCAAACCACTTGTCCTCACACCTCATAGCAAAATGGCGTCACAGAGCGCAAACACCGTCAACTCCTTGATATCACTCACACACTACTCATTGAGATGCATGTCCCATCTTATCTTTGGTCTGACGCCCTCATGACTGCGACCTATCTCCAGAATCAGCTTCCCTCTACTCCCCTTGGTGGCGATATTCCCCTTCATCGTCTCTCACCCACATCATCCCTCTTCTCTCTTCCTCCTCGAGTGTTTGGATGTGTTGCTTTTGTCCAAGATCACTCTCCTTCTCTATCTAAACTCGCCCCTCGTGCTCTCAAAGGCGTGTTTGTTGGCTACTCTAGGACACAAAAGGGCTACTGGGTGTACTTTCCAGATACCCATCATTATATGACTTCTGCCGATGTTACATTCCATGAGGACTCTCCCTGCTCTCTTCTTCCCTCGCCTTCTCCGACTCCTATCGCTGCATCTCCTCTGCTTGGCTTCCCTCCCTTGGTGGTCCTTGCTAATCCCTATCCTTCAGTTTCCCCTCCTCCACTCATTCAATCCTCTCCTTCTCCTCTTGTTTCGTCGGTTCAGCTCGTCTCATCTGCTCCACATACCGATCCCCTATCCCCCACCTCCACCGCCACCTCGCCATCCCCGGTCGTCATTCCCCTGGCCCCTCCAAATGATCTTCACCTTCCCATCACCCTTTGCAAGGGTACACGTGCTTGTACTCAGCACCCCATTTCTCACTTTGTTTCCTATGATCGTCTTTCTCCATCCTTCCGTGCCTTTGCCCTTTTGGTAGTCTCCGAGTCAATTCCATTATCGCATGTTGAGGCAGCACAGGTACATGAATGGAAAGCGGTGATGGATCATGAAGTGGAGGCCTTAGTGTCTCGAGGGACTTGGACCTTGGTTCCCCGTCTAGCAGATGCCAACATCGTCACGTGCAAATGGGTCTTCACCATCAAATATCATCTTGATGGTAACATTTCCTATCACAAGGCTCGTCTGGTTGCTTGTGGATTTACTCAGGCGTATGGTATTGACTATATCGAGACATTCTCGCCAGTAGTTCGTCTCAACTTTGTCTGCGTGCTCCTCTCTCTAGCTGTTAATCAAGCTTAGTCTCTCCACCAGTTAGATGTCTCTAATGCCTTTCTTTATGGTGATCTTGAGGAGCAGGTCTTTATGGAGCAACCTCCTAGATATATTGCTCAGGGGGAATCATCTAAGGTGTGTTTTCTACGAAAAGCTATTTACGGACTCAAGCAAAGTCCACGTGCTTGGTTTGCCAAGTTTAGTGGCCTTCTCTCCGCCTTTGGCTTCACATCCTGCGCGACCGATCCCACCGTGCTCACTAAGAAGACTAAGGGTGGTCTTGTCATTCTTGCAGGTTATGTTGATGACATTTGATAACAGGCAAAAATATGCTTTAAACCATCCTTTTATTTGCATTTTGATCATTGAAAGCTTGAAATCAACGAGGATTTTGCATGTTATCATGATGTCATGGATGAATTAAACACTTTTATTGCACTTAAACATGGATGAGTTAATGACAATTAACTAAGGCTGTTATAAGAAATTTTAAGTAAGAATTACTCTCATAAATAAATACTCTAATAGTAACTGTGGACATGATAATTCATGTTCTTTTAGCATTTACTTTAAATGAAGCATATTATTTTCTTTTTCAGCAATTAACACCTTCATTTAAGTCTTTTAAATGCAATTCATTTTATTAATTCCCTTAATGGGCTTATTGTTACTAATGAATTTTCGGAGCACTGTTGGACAGGATTTATATGTGAATCGTGTGAGCCAATCACACGACGAAGAGGAAACATGTGTGTACAACGATGTGTACACAGTCAACCTATGTCTTACCTGTTGAGTACGAGCATCAATACACGCGAGATACCCTCCACCAATCATAGGGAGGAAGCCTGAGTATGAGCAATCCCAGCGTACAACATAGACGTGCGTGTGGAGCGACGTGTATCAAGATCTATAACAAATTTTCAAGTTGGAGGGATCGCGATTTCGGAAAGCATAAAGAAGAAGAGAGGAAGCGGCGTTAGGTTCGTTCTTGATTTTTCGTCCAAGAAGATTCTTGGCCTGGAGGACACAGCGGGAAATGAGATCCACATTGAAGTAGCGACGACCGGAGCATTCAAAGCGAACTTCTACTCCTCCGATCGGAAGCTGCGATTAGGTTTGCGTGTATTGATTAGATAAGAAATTTGTTTTACCTTCTCCTTGTTCGTTTTCTTTTTCCTTTTCCTTCACTTCATTTCTCTGAATAGATTAATTTCTCAGTCGAAGCCTTGTGATAATTTGATTGTTTGTGAATTTTTTTTACTCAGTAAATTTTTTTAGGTTTTTAATCAGTTCCGTCCGAGAGTTCATTTCCAGTTTAATTTTGAAGTTACTTAATTGTTTCTTAGTATTCGTCTTGCGTTGTATTTTTTGTAGTGAATAATTCATTTTCTTCTGATTTCTCGTGAGTTCAATAAATAATTCAGTTCTTTTCCTTTCTATTTCATAAGTCTACTGTCAATCTTCTCAACAAGGAAATACATACAATAACTCGTAATACCTATTTCTACTACTCTCCTTTCTTTCTTCTATTTTTCTTAACCTTAAACTTTTCTTTTTCATTTCCTCATTTCTTTTCTCTTCTTTTCTTTATGCTTTAAAATTCTGCAGTCCATATTTTTAGTAGGGAAATACATACTTATAGATAAATAAGAACATTCTTCTCTATGTCAATCTGATTTCTAGATAAAACTGATTTTTAAATCAAGTAAATCCAATTACAAAAAAGGAAAAAGAAAAATAAAGAATTTTATCTAAACAGATAATATCTCTGAAAAGGAGTGAATAGAAAATACAATTCTCTTTGTGAAGTTTTAGTAATACAAATAATAACAACAGTTTGATAAAGAAATTTTTGAAAATAAAAAAATTTCAAACAATGAAAGTGGATTTAGCATATTAAACCCACATTTCTGCAACTTGATTTTCCTTTTTTTATATCATTGCCATTTATTTCATATAACTGCAACTCATTGAAGATAACTGTCTTGCAATTCACTTTCATTTCCAGATAATTTGCTTGCAGTTCATTGAAGATTAAAGGAGGAAAATTGCAACTCTTTTCATAAAATTGACTTGTTGCTCTGCATTTGTCAAAAAGAAGAAAACGTAAATTCTGTTTTGAATGTATAAAAAAAAGAAAATATCAGTGTAACCTCCCTTGGGTTCGACCCCTTACAAGCCACGTATTTTTGGATATTTGCAATTGTTAAAAGGGAAATTCTGTTATATACAGTTTATTGATTAAGACTGAACATAAATACAACGACGTATTGCATTTAAACGTTTTAGACTTATCAACATTATTTTGACTAGGAGTGATGACACTGGTATTCTTGCTACGAAGACTTATTTACAGCAACACCTCAGCATTTGTGACTTAGGGAGTCCTAGATACTTTCTTGGGATCGAGTTTGCTCATCAGGACGGGAAGTTCGCTTTGACCCAGCGGAAGTATGCCCTTGACATGCTTAAGGAGACATGACTTCTTGGGTGCAAGCCAGAGACCTCACCCATGGAAGTGTGCCCACAGTTTTGGGATACTTTGTCTCCACTCTTTGAGGATGCTAAACGCTATCGAAGATTGTTGGGCAAGTTGATATATCTGACTGTCACTCGCCCCGACATTGTATACACGGTTAGTGTCTTGAGTCAGTTCATGCAGGAACCTCGACGAGTTCACTAGGATGGAGCTCTACGGGTTATAGCATACATCAAGTGAGCCCCAGGGAGAGGGCTAATCTATCGACGACACGATCATCTGCGTATCGAAGCCTACTCTAACGCCGGATATGCAGGTTACAAGGGAGATCGTAAATCTACTACATGCTATTGCACTTACATTGGAGGTAACCTCGTCACCTGGTGATCCCGAAAACAGAAGGTGGTATCATGCTCTAGCGCAGAGTCCGAGTATCGAGCTATGGCTAAGACCGCGCGAGAGATGGTATGGCTTCAATCATTTCTCGAAGATCTCGGCATTTCATCCCCTTTTCCAATGCCCATGCATTGTGATAATCAAGCCGCTATCTTCATCGCCGGAAATTTAAACTTTCATGAGCGTACAAAGCACATTGAGATTGATTGCCACTACATACGAGACAAGGTTATGTCCGGAGTCATCTCCACTCCTCATGTGACATTATCGCATCAGCTTGTAGACGTCTTCACAAAGAGTCTAGCCGAGATCTCATATGACACCACGTGTACCAAGCTGGGCATGTTTGATTTATATGCTCCAGCTTGAGGGGGAGTGTTTGATAGTGGTATTGGGCTCTCGGCCCATTTATCTTCTCCTCTCATCTTCTCCTATATAAGGACCTATGTACTCTCATTTCTATATACGATTCTAGGGTTTCTTCATCTCATCGTCAACAAACAACTGTTTGGATGTTAGATCATCATGATCCACACACTTTGTTTCAGATTGCCCAAAGAGGTATAAGGATCTTGAAAATTTTAGCCTAGTCTCAAAATATCAAGTTTTTTTCCTAGTAGCATCGCATTCTTCTTAGTGACTAGACATAATTTTTGAATGACAACTATAAGGAAACTGAAGAAGATATGATGGTCAAAGTTTAGATTGAATGCCAAATCTATTATTTGAATCATCATGAATTTATTCAAGTTGAGTGATTGCTATGAACAATGGGTCCTCTGGCTTGTTGATGAACTCAATTTAGAGATGTAATTAGTCATTTATGTACTGAATTCATGATAAATACTTATTTCTTCCTTAGTGGTGTTTGAGTGAGGTTTGATCCTCATGGGGCCTAGTAATGAGGTTAAATGACAAATCTAATTGAATAAATACTTAGAGGTAGGAAGGTGAGATGATAATTTTTGTCATTAGATTTGTATGTTTGTGATGGGTGATTGGGGACAACAACCAGGTGATTGTATTTTTATATTTATGTATATCTTTATATTAAAAATAAAGTATTTATGTTAGAACTAGGGTTAGATGTTCTCTTATGTTGGGATCTGAAGTCAATAAGCCTTCCAAAATTTTATCAAAACATTCAATGCAAAATATTGAATCAAACATTAAAAACATTGAGACAACAAAAACCAATGATCTTATCATATGTTATTGATATGCAGAAAAATATGGTCATTAAATGCGAACATTGAGTAATAAAAAATTATATTCAACTCTTCGAATTTGGTTTTTAAATTTAGAAAAATGGTGAGTCAAGGTCGAATCCATAGAGAGGAAAGTTAAAAGATTGAGATAAAGAAATATTTTTCATATTTTTATTTATTAAGAAAGCGTAGATGACGTATGAAAGGAAGAAGATGTGTACAATAAATGAAATAAACTGATCAAATGCTTCTAAATTCCTTTTGAAGATTGAAAACCCTCGATCAATGGTGGAAAAGTGATTTTAGGGTTTAAAAATAAGAAAATATTGATAAAAAGATATGAGAAATGGAAAAGATGAATGGAAAATGATTATAATCTAATGATTGATAATGAAAACACACTCAAGTGATGCTCTCTAATCAAAACATACTAGTGGCGTACGACCCCTGTTGACACCAAGGCACGACACCATGACGCATGAGGAGCCGACACCCACGTGCGTCCAGCCCCCATGACAAGCGTAGATGAAGGATGCCGATTTTTGCTACATCGCTTGAGGACTTCATCTCACCACACTCCGAGCTCTCGCGTGGACCTATCATTCCTTTCCCGTTGCTTATGAAATTTTCGGACAACACGTGTTTTAGGGGGTCCGTGTTTATCTCTTCCCCCTGTTTTTTTCGGTTTCTTAGTCGACCCTCCCTTTTGGGCCCCACTTAAGAAGCCAACTTCTCTGTGGACCTTTCATTTTATTTATGTTGGCCTATTAGGTTTATGGGCCTCGAGTAAGCCCTTTCCCCTCTAGGCCCATTTTGGGCTCTATAAAAGGGGAAGGGACATCCCCCCCCCACAAACCCTAGCCGTCATTTCAAGAAAGAAAGGAGTGAACTCCCTCTCGAGTGACTGCTCAAGGAAGGTTGAGGAAGGGGTCCAACAGCCATCGATGCTGCCACCGCCACCGTCGTCGCCGCACGCTACAGTGTTGCCGCCATCGCCACCACCACCTCTTGCCACATCCCCACCGCTGTCGCCGCCGCCTCCACGCCCCGCGCGCCCACCCGCCGCCGGGCCCCATGCCCTGCGCACCTGCCTTCGCGTCCCATGCGCCCGCCGCCGCGCCCTGCGAGTACCCTCTCAATGCCCTACTATGCGCCCTCCCAGCGCCCTCCTGGCGCCCTGCGATTTCTTCATCTATCCCTCTCATTCTCTTCCTTCTTCCTTCTCTCAATAATTTCTTCTTCTTTCCCTTTTTATTTTCTCTCAAATCAAGGAGTAATCCACACGAAGATTTGAATTTCTTCAATCAAGATCACATCACTAAAGAATCTCCATCAAGGTATTTCCATTCCTCTCGTTTTGTGTGATAGATCCTCCTCTCCTCAAATATCTTGCTCTTAGGATTTGTGAGAACCCTAGGATAGCCTCCAAATCATAGTGAGACCATATAGCCCTCTAAGGGCATAGTTTTAATTCTCTCTCCCTCATAATTGCTCTCTCTTATGTCTCTTCCTCTCTCTCTCTCTCTCTCTCACGGATTGTGTAGGGTTTTTGTTCATCTTTGATGAGAGCTTTCTTCACCCCCCCCCCCTCTCTCTTCCTCTTCCATTATGAAGATCTAATTCAACTCATTTTTATGGGTTATTCAAACACACAGATTGTGAAATTTAGTATAATTCATGGAAAAGAAACCTCAATTCTCTAGGGTATTAAAAACAATCCTCTATCTTTCCAATTGTTGGATTAAACTTAGGGAGTTCAAGCCATCAAATTTGAATATTGATAACATATTTCCTTTAAAAGACTATCCCTTACACCTCCCATGGTGAAGTTTTCATTCTCCTATTTTTTTGCACATCATAGTCCTCCCCCCTCAATTGAGGAATGAAATTATTTCTTATTTTAGCCTCCATTCAGCTTTAAAATTTCATACTCGTTCATGTGTAACTGATGTGAGATAAAATAGGAGGATCAAAATTTATCTAGTGGAGGTGTAAAGGATCGGTTTTAATGAAGGGATGGTGTGAACTAAAGGGGTTGATCTTGAACTCCCTAGGTTAAATTCCGCAATTAGAGAAGTGGAGATCATCTTTAATAACTTTGAAGTGGCGATTTTATTTAATGGATCAAGCCTAATTTCACAACCAATGTGCACAAAGCACCCAAATATATGGGTAGAGGCTATTCTAGGATTCACTCAAGTCCTAAGAGCTAGGGAATCAAGTGGAGGATGATCTATCACACACAAAGAAGGGTACCTTGATGTAGATTCTTGAAACATATGATCTTGATGGTCTTGAAATCATGATCTCCTTCTTTATTACTTCTTTCTTTGACTGGGTTTCATGAGAGATACATGGGTTCCTAATAATTAGAGAGGGTATTTTGGATCAATAGAAGTGGTTAATGAAATTGAAAATGGGATTAACCGAGTCCAATTTCTTGGAAATGAGGAATTATAAGGGCCTCACCGAGGATAGTCTCCTTTAGTCTTGTATCTCTTGAATGACTCTCCTTGTTGGTAAATCCTTCAAGGTGAGGGCCTTGAATTTGCCTTCTCAAATGAAATTGTTTCTTCTCGTGTTGTAGAGGTGTCCACACCACTAACTTTGTTTCTTGGTTATTTATCCCTAAATTTCCCAAGTCATCCTGCTCTCGTCATCTTCCATGACTATTTAATGCATCATGCACTGATTCATTCAGTTTTGAGAGAAATTTATGATTGATTTTCTCATTATCTTGATTTTTCGGGGAGGTTGGAGTAGGAAAAGGGACTCGCCAATGGTCTCAAGTGAGCTCACGGCAACTCAAAAAATATAAAAAATAGACAAGGGGGGAAAACTGACCCTTCGATGGAAAGTTTTCAATTAGACATGTGATCGGAATTAACAATTCGGTCTCATTTGACTAGATCAAAACCCAGTTTCAATCCCAATCAAGAAACCTTACCTCCAGCTGAGGTATCACTGAATAATGGCAAGTCAAACTTATCACATGTCGAGCTTCTTTTTTCAATTTTCAGTTTCAGTCCAAATTTTCAATTCTTCGGAGATGCCCAACATTTACAACGTTTGAAGGCATTTGAACTTAGAACCAAGTTCAGATGGCCTGGTTAAAGTTGAGGACAATTGGTGGCGGGGACGTCCATTCAACTTGGTTGCCGTTGAAGATCAAGCGTAGACTCTTGATTTAGGAGGAGATAGATGAGGAGAATGATAGAGGGACATGATTAAAGGCCCAGGCTGTCGCATCCCCTCAAATCTGAAAGTTGGAGCTTGATCTTGCGCTGTACTCAGCGACCAGCTTGGCGAACATGGACGATTTATTCTCTAGCAACCGGGACGGGGAGTCGAACTCTGCGATGGCACCTGGTCGTGTAGAAGATAATGCATAGATCAGGCATGTAAAAATTAGAAGAAGATAAAGATAAACCCTTGAAGCTGTTCTGACCATTGTCAAGGACGAGAATCATGTCGCTGTCCAGAACAGAGGTAATTCGGTGAGCGATGGTTAGCACTGTAGAGCCAGAGAAGTGTTGTCTCAGTGTTCTCTGTATCAAGCTATCCGTCGCCGTGTCCACCGAGGCAGTGGCCTCGTCCAGAACCAAAATCTTGCTCTTCTTCAGAATCACCCGCGCAAGACACACCAGCTGCCTCTGGCCCATGCTCCAGTTCTCCCCGTTCTCCGCCACTGCCGAACGATACAATCCAGTGGCTATCACGAATTTCTGTAAATAGCCCTTTTTCTTAAAAAGTCGACGGAGAGACAAACCTGCGGAATCGAGCCGCGATTCTCTTCTTCTCACATCCTCTGCAAGCTGGGACCTATCCAGCGCCTGTAGTTTACGAAATTAGAAGTACGGGGGGGTAGAGAGGGAGGGAGGGAGGGATAGAGAGAGAGAGAGAGAGAGAGAGAGAGAGAGAGAGAGAGAGGAGGAGGAGGAGTATACCTGCCATATGTCTTCATCCGTGTGCTCCTCTAAAGGATCTAAGTTGCTGCGGAGAGTTCCTTCGAACATGGTCGGATCCTGGGGGATGATGCCGAGCCGAGATCTCACCTCATGCAGACCCACCGACTTGATGTCGATCCCGTCGATCAGGATCTTGCCAGCGGTAGGGTCAACGATCCGGAAGAGAGTATTGATCAGAGTTGACTTTCCGCTTCCGGTTCTCCCCACGATGCCCGTCTTCTTCCCTCCCGGCAACACGCAGGTCAACCCTCTTAGAACCAGTGGCAAATGTGGTGCATACCTTACCTGCTCGTCGTTTCACTAAGAGTCAACTCCCAAAAACCAAGCCAATTAAATGATCGGAGAGAGACTCACCTGTAATCCTCGGAGTTCCAGTTCCCCGTTGGAAGGCCAGCTGCAGCCGGGACGGCCGAATTCAATGGTCAGCGGCGGCTCGCTCGGAATCGACGTGTACTGGAGTATCCTCTCCGCAGATATTATCTTGTTTTCGAGGTTGCAGAGGTTCCAGATGACCCAAAACTGGAGCATATTTAGAGTCAGCCCATAGCTCACGGCTACCCCAGCGATGGCTGCAAGAGGAAGAGGAAGACGAAGACGAGAAGAATGAGCATGAGCCAACGGTGGATCAGAGCATGAGCATCATGGTAAGCCTTGCCTGGGCTGATAGTTCCGACGGGAATAGAGACCAGGAAGATTAGACAGAAGGCGAAGGTGGCCGTGGCGAGCGCGTCCAGACGGAGACACAGCCACTCCCTCGCTGTCGCGTTGTACAATTTGGGCCCCGAGTACTGGTTGTTGAGCTGGAAGTTGGTCTCCACAAATCTCGCCTTCTGTTCGAAGCTTCTGATCATGGTTGACCCCGAGAGAGACTCGGCAAAATGCTGGATGATGGGCGCCTTGCACACGCCGGCCAACCTCGCCAGCTCTCGCGCTGTTCTGATGTAGTATTGCTGTGATCAACCTGAAGAGGATTAAAGGAGCAAAATAGTATGGAACCTGGATTTCATTTTTTAAGAGTACCTGGTACACGAAGCAGACGAGTATCACTGGGATGAAGACGACGAAGACCTGCCAGGCAATCTGGGACATGACGGCGATGACTCCGAGGAGCTGTATCACGGAGAACGCGAAGGAGTCCATCAGGGGAGCGAAGGAGGTGTCCATCTCACTCTGGTCCGTCGATGCCTGCGTGATCATCAACACGTAATCATGACGTCATGCGAGTTCGCGCGCCATCAGCCAACGGTCACTCACTCGGTTAAGGATCCGGCCGCTGGGAGTGGAGTCGAAGTAGGTCAAGGGAGCCCGGAAAATGCAAGCGTGCATCTTGTTGAAGAGGAAAGTCGCGCTCTTCAACCCGGTCGTGGCGACCAGAAGGGCCCTGAGGAGGACACAGATTGAGCTCCCCAAGGCCAAACCCACATACACGACGATCAGAACAGTCGAGCTGATCGGCGACGGTGCGTCCTTCGCTGGCGGAGTCGCGCACGCCATCCAGTAGTTGCTCGCGATCTGGAGTCCCTGGAATAAGATCTGCGCTAGAAGAATGAAGGGCACCAGAAGTCCCCTGTACGCCGTGGTCAGATAGTTCAAGTAGACGGCGAACTCGACTCTTCCCTTCTCTCTCTCCTCCTCTTGCACGAGCTGCGCCTCACCGCCCTGCTCGTCTTTTATGTCCTCGCCATGAGTCGCCTTCTGCTGGTGCTCTCCCTCTTTGCTTCCTCGGGAGACGTCGACAGAGTCAAGCTCTGATAGGCCGTCCCTGTGAGCGCTTACGAGCTCCATGAAGTCCGTCCCCTAGCAGAGTATCTCGTGGTACTTTCCCGATTGGGTGATCCTCCCTTTCTTCATCACCTGCCGAAAAGCCGCACAAGAAGAAGACGAGAAGCTCAAGAGAAGAAGAGAAAGAAGAAGGAACGGCGGCCTTTAATACCAGAATGAGATCTGCTGACGGCAGGAACTCGACTTGGTGTGTCACGAAGATTACGGTCTTCGAAGCCAGCATCCTCAGAACGCACTCCTGGAAGAGATGCGTCCCCGTGTGGGCGTCCACGGCGCTGAAGGGATCGTCAAAGAGGAAGACGTCGGCGTTGTGGTACAACGCCCGGGCAGTCTGAATTCTCTGCTTCTGCCCACCACTCAGGTTTATCCCTCTCTCGCCGATAACCGTCTGGTCCCCAAACGGCAAAACCTCGAGGTCCTTCTTCAGGGAGCAAGCCTCCAGCACGCTCCCGTACCTACTCCGGTCCATCTCCTTCCCGAAGAGGATATTATCCTCGATCTTGCCGCTCTGAATCCACGGTGACTGGGACACGTACGCCGTCGTCCCGCAGAGCCTAATTCTACCAGAGACCTTGGGCACTTCCCCTAGGATGCACGACAGCAAGCTCGACTTCCCGGACCCAACGGCGCCGCACACGGCGACGGTCATTCCCCGGCGAATAGTCAAGTTCAGGTCGCCGACCGTCGGTTCTTCCGCCGAAGGATCCCACGAGAAGGTACCGTTCTCGATCTCCACGGCGGCGTCCGCGCTGCCGGCGTGGAGTTTCTCCACGACGTCGTCTTTCAACTCCTCCAGTCTGAGGAATTCCGATAGCCTGTCTAAGGAGACCTTTGTCTGGATGATCGTGGAAATACAATCCGGCAGATTGTAAATCGGCTCCTGGAGAACTCTGAAGGTTGCCAGCGCGGAGAGGACCTTGCCGGACTCTAACGGTATGCCCGTCAGCATGCAGGTCCCGAAGGTGACCACGGAGACGAAAGTAGGGGCTCCCGAGAAGGCAAACGTGATCATGGCGGACGTGTACACGTACCTCTTCAGCCAGGACGTCTCATTCTTCCTCAGCTCCACCACCTTGTCCAGGAACTTCATCTCCCAGGCCTGGAGCTTCAGAATTCTCATGTTGCGTAGAATCTCTGCCGTGGTCTTCATCCTCGTATCCTTGGCCGCCATCAATTTCTCCTGGTAACTCTCCTGCATATTCCCCAAGGGTAAATTCACCAACATCACCAGAACTGTGGCCGCCATGGCAGCTAAAGAAGCCAACCCCAGAGTCGAGTACAGAATAAGCAGCGCCAGCATGACCTGAATTGGAACCATCCACAGATCGTGCATGTACCAGCAGAACAGCCCGACTCTGTCCGCGTCGACGCTCATGAGGTTGATGATCTCCCCGCTCGTTCGCCCTTGCCGCGAGCTGCTCGACAGGGTAATACCCTTCTGGTAGATCATCGCTACCAGGGATGACCTAAACCTAATCCCCGCCTGCTGCGAGCTAAAGAACCATTATCTCTGAGACAGTCCTTCCAAGATCTTCGCCGCGATGAAGACGGTTACGAGTAGGTAACCTTCTTTCGTAGTCCTCCGGCGGCCACTAAGGAACTGCACGAGGGAGTCGATGAGCCATGGCCCCACGTAGCTGGACACTGTATACACTAGAGCGCAGATCGCCGACCACAGAATCAAGGACCAACAGGAGTAAACCAGAGCTCTCGCCAGATGAGCAGTCTTCACGCCGTCAGAGGCAGCATGAGTTTCGAGCTTCTGCTTGAAAATGGGAAAAACCCCTTCAACTCTGTCTTGGTCTGCGAGCTCTGGGACGTCTTCTTTGTCGAGTGTCTTCCTGTAGCCAACGGCGAACAGAGGATTCATCCAGGAGAAGGTGAGCCGACTGAAAATGTTTGCGCTCGAGAAAGGCGACAACGTTTCGGCAGATTTTCCTCCATTCAAAAGAGGCTCGCTGGACTCATCGCGCTCTTCCACTCTCTCGCCGCAAAGCGCGGCGTAGCCCGTGAGAAAGCCGAACAGAATAGATCCTACGTCCGCCGCCCGTAGGTGGTCAGGGAGGGGGGCGATCCTCCGATAATACAGGGCGTCGAGGAGAAGGAAGGAAGAGGAAAGCATGAAAAAGAGGAGCCACCAGACCCGGAGAAGGACGGGGAATCTCCTCCCTTCCCAGTGGGCGATTTCGACGCGCTGGTAGACGCACAACGCAGACCAAGCGAGGGTCCGGGAGACTAGGTCGACTTGCGCGACGACTTCTTCGGTCGACCATCTTTCGGGATGAAACCAGACAAAGCCGAAAATGGCGAGGGAGAGGTAGAAGAGGCTCAGACAAAGGGAGGAGATGAGCGCAAGCTTGTAGAGCCGGAATCGCCCTCTACTGTCGCTCTTGCTGGACCTCCCGCGGCAGAAAAGGCTGATTGAGAACGCATAGGATAGCAGGAGCAGAAACCCGAGGTGGCACGAGGCGGACAGCCCACGCAAGAAGAAGGGCTCCCGGAGGAAGCCCATGGCTGGGTGCATCAGCAAGGTCGGGGGGAAGAAGATGTCTGGTCGATATAAATTTAAGGGGTAATAGTCTAGAAACCCCCAATGTTTGGGGTTTGTCTTCTTTTCACCCCAACGAAACAGCCGCCTCCACCCCAATGTTTGGGGTTTTGTCTTCTTTTCACCCCGAGGCTTCTCTCGCGCAGAGCTGGCAGCGACGTGGACGCCACGGCAGCAGCTCACCGGACGCGGAAGCCACGTCAGCACAGGGAGAGCCGCCGCCTTCATCAGTTCCCCGCTCTTCCAGGGCAGCCATTGCCGCTGCCGACCGATCCTACCGGCCTCATTTCTCCTTTCTCTCGCCTCTGCTCCTGCTCTCTATCTCTCACGCTCTCACGCTCTCTCTCTCTCTCTATCTATCTCGCGCTTTCTCTCGTTCTCTCGCTCTGGCTATCACTGTCTATCTCCCGCCCTCTCGCTATCGTTCGTTCTCTCGTTCTAGCTCGCTCTCGTAAGTTCTCTCGCTCTGGCTATCTCTTTCTACCTCGCGCTCTCTCTATCTCGCTATCGTTCGTTCTCTCGCTCTGGCGCTCTTTCTCTCGCGCGCTCTCTTTCGTTCCCTATCTCGCTCTCTCTATCGCGCTCTCTCTCTATCTCACTCTGTCTATCTCGCTCTCGAGCAGGCTCCCTCCTCTCACGCGATCTGTCTCTATATCTCGCTCTCTCTCGTTCGGTTCGCGCTCTCGCTCGCTCACTCGCTGTCAATCGTCGTCTCGATCTGGTCCTCTCTCTCTCCCGCTGTCTTTTGTTCTCTCCCTCTGTCTCTCTCTCTTAGTCTCTTTCGCTATCTTACTCTGGCTCTCTCTCACTGTGTCTCTCTATCTCTCTCCCCCTATCGCTGTGGTTTTCTCTTTCGTGCTCTCTTTCTCTCTCTCTCCTCTCTGCCTATATATATCTTCTCCTCCATCTCGCTATCGTCTGTTCTCGCTCTCTGGCCCCCTGTCTCTCGTGCGCAAGCGCGCTAGCTTTCGTTTATCTCTCGCGCTCTCCCTTTTTCTTCACGGTCTATCTCTCTCTCGCACTCGCTTCCCCAATGTCTCTACACCTTCATCTCTTGCCGTCGCTTCCTCTCGCTCTGTTTCTCTATCGATCGCCCTTGCTGTCGCTCGCTCTCTTAGTTTTATTCTTTCTTTCACTGTTGCCCTCATTTTCTCTCGCTCTCCTTCACAGAGTGTCTTACTACTCCACGGTAAAGTACTACGTATTTTGAATCCCTGTCTATTCATTTTATTCAAACAGATTTTATTTACAGGTGTCTCAGAGGTCAGATACGAGAGAAGAATATTTTCTATTTCCTCCTCCGTTCTCTCCACCTCCTCAGCGCACGAAGTGCAGTCAAGGATGATCGCCTCCCCCTGAGGTTCTAGCAACTTCTCCACAAATAGTCTTGTTGGCGACTCCCAAAGACAATGCGGAGATATAGCGAGACAGAGAAAAAGATCAAGAGAAATCTTTGATCTAATTTGCTATCGCTTCATTCGGAAATTTGATCTAATTTGCTCGTCGATTTCTCTGCAAATCTTGATCCAAATTATGTGATTTCTGATTCCGTGAATTTTATTTTGAGTTCTCTTTCCAAATATATTGAAATCTCTAATTTCTCACCTCATTTTATCGTTCAATTTGATCAAATTTCAAAGAATAGATCAAAGAATACGTTAATTCTCTGTGGATTCGACCCTTATTCACCTCTGTACTATTCAATTTGTGATTAATCATTAAAATTGGTGAGTTTGGTAAAAAAAATTTATGCTTATCCATGTGTTTTCAACAACCTCGCGGATTCGCTACGTCAAATGACGCCATTTCCGGGGAATTAAGGTGTACATTTGATAAAAAAAATTATCAATTTTGACTTGGTCAACTTGGATTTTTCAGTTTATTTCTTGAAATTAATTCACATTGATCCTACACTGAGTGATCCTAAGTAGAAATCAATCTTTGAGATCCTTAATTTTGTAAGATATAGTGATTTTTACCCCTTTTACGGATTACGGGTGATCATTTCTTCAAATTTGCATTAAGAAGGCTTCACTCTCATGGATACCAACACTCTAGTACGATCATTGTCTTTATTTGATAATTCATAAGTATTTACCATTTATAATCATATAAATATACGCTTCACCCTTCCATGAGACGACAAACCACCTAGAGATTGAGGAATAACCCTTTACACGCAGATCTCTTTGAACAATCCTCGTAATCACCCGCTACTACTGAGTCATCTTCCATCGTAGAACCCATAGAAATGACCCAAAATGACGAGAGAAATGTAAAGAAATGCCTTAGTGACTATGCTAGGCCCGTCCTCCAAAGACATGTCACTCGAATTCACGCACCCTTTAATAGAGGTGCAAACTTTAGAATAGATTCACACGTAATGAGTATACTTCCTATCTTCTATGGTAAACCTTCTGAGGACCCATATAGACATGTAGACGAGCTTTCCCAAGTATGTGAAATAAATCAGATTCATAATGTCCTAGCCGACGTAATGAAGATGAAAATCTTTTCCGCTACACTTAGAGACCGAGCTAAGGATTGGTTTTTAAAGTTAGGAAAAGAATTCACTAGTTGTACCAAAATAGAGGAAGAATTTCTTAGAAAGTATTATTCAATAGGGAAAACCACCTCCGTTCGAAAGTTCATCTATGAGTTTACCCAAGGCCCCAATGAAACCTTTCACGAAGCTTGAGAGCAACTTAGAGACCTCACTAGGTAGTGTCCTCACCATGGAGTGTCTAGTCATGAATTAACGCAAATATTTTATGATAGGTTAGGCCCGCAAGATAGATATCTTTTAGATGCAGCAAGCGACGACACCTTCATGAGCAA
>CM044105.1:20500862-20561053 GCA_024174645.1 Lemna minuta
AGCTCCAAGATCCTTTATGTCAAATTCCTTCCTCAATAGTGCCTTCATCCTTGAAATCTCATGTAAGCTCTTCGAAGCAATGATCATATCATCCACATAAAGCATCAAATATAATGCATGATCCATCATCACATCGCTTTAAGTAAACAAAACAATCAAACTCGCACCTGGTGTAGCCAATCCTCAACATATAGGAGTCAAACATCTTGTACCACTGCCTTGGAGATTACTTTAATCCATAAAGCAACTTTCTCAACTTGTAGACAAGATGTTCAACTCCTGGTGCAATGAAACCCTTTGATTGCTACATGTAAATCATCTCCTCCAAATCCCTATAGAGAAATGTCATCTTCACATCCAACTGCTCCAGCTCCATATCCATATGTGTAACAATGGCTAACACTAACTGGATTGATGTATGCTTCACCACCGGTGAAAATATTTTATTGAAATCAACTCCTTCCTTTTGAGCAAACCCCTTTGCAACAAGCCTTGCTTTGTATTATAGTGCTCCCACATTTGACAACGGTGGCTTCTTCTTAAAGATCCATTTGCATTCAATAGCACACTTCCCCGCGGGAAGCTCTAACAAGTCCCATGTGTAGTTCTTGTCCAAATATGCTTTCTCCTCGGACACTGCTTGCAGCCAATTCTCCTTCTCGGGGGAACTGATCGTCTCTTTGAAGGATGGCAATTCACCATCTCGTGCAAACAATGCAAACGTAACATAATCTTCAAGATGATCAGGAGGTCTCATCACCTGCTTGCCTTGTCCAATAGCAATGCTTTTAAAATTTGCCACCTCTTCAGTTGTATCTCCACCTCCACCCAAGTCCTCTCCTCGATAGGAGTGTCATTAGAGTAATGAGCCTTCGACTTTGTAAGTGCAGCTTTCAACATGTGATCTTCATCAAAGACCATGTCACAACTAACCATGATCTTCTTCGCTTAAGGATCCTAGAGCCTATAGCCCTTCACTCTATCTCGATAGCCCAAAAGGATGCATCTCTTGGGCTTTGAGTTAAGCTTTGATCTCTAAATAGTCAACATGATTACCAATCCATACCTCTTCAACCACCTTCCCATTAAGAGTCGAATTAGGCAATCTATTGATCAAATAAATCGCCATATGTACCACCTTTGCCCAAACCTCCTTGGGCAGTCTTGTATTCAACCGCATACACCGTGCTCTCTCAGCAATAGTTCAGTTTATGCGTTCTACAACACCATTCTATGTAGGGGTCTTATTTATTATATATGGACCTCTAAATTCTTGAATTTAATCTCATTGTCGATCTAAAAGACCTTGATCTTCCTCTTAGTCTAGTTCTCAACTTTAGCACACCATGTCTTGAACCATGAAAACACCTCAGACTTGTGCACCAAGAAATGAACCCAAAACTTCCTGGGAAAATCATCAATAAAGGTAAAAAAATAACGAGTACCACCCTTAGACATCACATCAATGGGCCCCCATACATCACATCAATGGATGTAATCAAGTATGCCATTAGTAATGTGCTTTGTCACCTTGAATGCCCCCTTGCATTGATTACCCATGACACAGTACTTACAAAAATCCAATCGCAAGATTTAACTCCAGGTAACAATCCCCGCAAATGTAACATTTGTATACCTTTCTCACTCATATGGCCCAACTTCAAGTGCCATAAAAGAGTATCACCAGTCATAGGCTCATGTGGTGTCTCTGTAGTAGCTCCACCTACAATAGTACTCCCCTTAATTTTGTAAATGTTATCTTGTTGTTGCCTCCTCTTCATGATGACAAGTGAGCTTTTACAAACCTGGAGTATCACATTCTCGGCCTGATAACAACAACCATTCTCCTCCAAACTACCAAGAGAAATCAAGTTCTACTGCAAAGATGGTACATGACGTACATTTCCCAAAGTTTTCACCACTCCATCAAACATCCAAATCTTCACATTGCCCATGCTAACAACCTTGTATGGGGCATTCGTTCCCATGGAAACTGTCCTTGAAATGCTCTTGTAAGATTCTAACCAGTTAGCATGAGGGCACATGTGAGAAGAGCAAACTGAATCAAGAATTCACGAGTCGGCCAATTGTTCAGCCGCAACTAAGGTAGAATAGACTTCACTATCCTCATCCTTCGGGACATTAGCCGAAATTGATCCTTGATTTGTTGTCTTACCACCCTTGTTCTTCAAACAATCTCTCCTCAAGAGCCCCTTCTCATGACACTTTTGACATTCCTGGTTTTTCAACCAGTAATAATGGAGGAAGACATTTCCCCAATCCTTGACACGCCCAAAACACAATCAACCGAGGCTCTAATACCACTTGTTGAGAAATGTGAGTACTTGGAAGCACGTTTGAACGAATAATCACATAAGATATTTAAGGAAATCAGAAACAGAAGAAGAAATTACCAAGATGATATGAATCACCTTTTCCTGTCCACTGCGTCGTCCTTTGCAAGAGAGCTCTCCAAACTATCTTTCTATTAAGGAAGACGTCCAAAGGGCTCTCTTGCAAAGGACTACATTGTCCAAAGGACTCTCTTGAAAAGGTGATTCATATCACCTTGTCCTATAGAGCCTAATGCTACTAGAGACCTTGTGCACTTTCCCTAGGATGCATGACAGCATGCTCGACTTCATGGACACAATGCCGCCTCGCGCAGAGACAGTCCGTCCCCAGTGAATAGTTTAGGTCATCGACTGTCGATTCTTCCGCCAAAGGATCCCATGAGAAGGTTCCGTTCTCGATATCCACAGCGTCTGCACTGCCTGTGTTGAGCTTCCCCGTGACGTCGTCTCCCAGTTCCTCTAGTCTAAGGAATTCTGACAGCCTATCTTAGAAGACCTTTGTCTAGATGACGAAGTTAGGTACTCGTCCTGTGTTAACTTGGAAAGGTGAATACCCGGTGGCACGATGTTGTGACGCGTTGTAGGCGAATTTTGCACGAGGAAGAAGCTCATCCTAGGTAGCTGTGTGTTCTTGGATGAGGCAGCGCAGGAGGTTGCCCAGAGAGTGGTTTGTGACTTCCGTTTGGCCATCGGTTTGTGGGTGGAATGCGGTCCAGAATTGGAGCGTCGTCCCCATCAAGAGTCAGAGGGTTTTCCAGAAATTGCTGGTGAAGTGAACGTCTCGGTCAGAGACGATGTTGCGTGGGACCCCATGAAGGCGAACCACCTCATTGAAGAACAATTTGGCGGTGTGAGCAGCATCCGCTGTTTTGGAACAGGCTATGAAATGCGCCACTTTGCTGAAGCGATCGACGACCACCAGGATGGCGTCGAATTGTCTTTGAGTGCGAGGTAAGCCCAAGACGAAATCCAAACTGACCTCTTGCTAAGGGGCGGTGGGAACCGGAAGGGGAAGATACTGCCCCGTGTTCTGCTTGGTTAACTTCCCGATGGTGCAGGTGGAGCAACGGCCAACCATACGGCGGACGTCTCGACGGAGGTGAGGCCAATAATAGCGGGCTTCTAAGGCCTGTAGGGTCTTGGTGATGCCGAAATGGCCCGCGAGTTCGCCACCATGAAGCTCCCAAATGAGAAAATCGCGGGTGGAACGAGCGGGTATGAAGAGGCAATCGCGGAAGAAGAGAAATCCAGCTTCTGCGCGATACTCGTTGAGTGTCTGAGTTGCCCCCGATCGATGAAGAGCTGGAGGAGCGTTCATCAATTGGGCTTTTTGCCAGGCCTCCCAGAAATCCGGGCAGTCTTTATAGATAAGGGGGAGGCGATCAAATCCTGTGATTGCTGCCTGAGAAATTTGTAGAGTGTGTTGGCGGCGACTGAGGGCAACCGCCACTTTGTTGTCTCGACCGGGGTGGTGTCGAAGGGAGAATGTGAACTCTTGTAAGATTTCGATCCATCGTGCATGCCAAGCACTGAGTTTCTTGTGGGAATGGAGGAACCGGAGGGCGTCATGGTCGCTATAGAGGGTGAAGTCGTTGTGAAGAAGGTAGTGCCGCCAGAATTTGAGGGAATGGACGACGGCATAAAGTTCCCTGTGATAGTTTGAGTATCGGACCTTTGCCTCGCTTAATTTCTCACTTAAATACGATAGTGGGTGAGTGTCCTGGGAGAGCACCGCGCCGATTCCCACGCCGGAGGCATCCGCGGCTACGTCAAATAGCTTGTTAAAATCCGGGAGTCGGAGAACAGGAGCGGTGATTAAGGCAATCTTGAGTTGCTGAAAAGTGCGATCTGCGTCTGGGTTCCACGCGAATTGGGTCTACCGGAATAGGTCCGTCAGGGGTGCGGCGATGGAGCTGAAATTCCGGACAAATTGGCGGTAGAATAGTTGGAACCCAGGGTATCGAAGCTCAACACTTCATGAGGTCGGCAAATAGTTGTTCCTGTTAAAGCTTGGCGCAGACAGCCTGGAGGTGTTGTCGATGCTCGTCGAGGGAATGGCTGTAGACAAGGATATCGTCAAAATAGACCACCAAAAACTTATCGACAAAGGCGTGGAGGACTTCGTTCATGAGTCTCATGAAGGTACTTGGGGCGTTGGAGAGTCCGAAAGGCATGACGAGCCATTCGTAAAGCCCCTCGCCCGTCTTGAAGGCCGTCTTCCACTCGTCGCCCTCCCGGATCCGCACCTGATGGTATCCGTTCCGAAGATCCAGCTTGGAGAAGATTGCCGCTCCGGCTAACTGATCCAAGAGGTTGTCGATGCGTGGAATTGGAAATCGATAGCGAACGGTGATACGGTTGATAGCTCGGCAGTCAACGCAGAGTCGCCAGGTGCCATCTTTCTTAGGCGCAAGGAGAGCGGGGACGGTGCAAGGGCTTTGGCTTTCACAGATGAGACCGTGGCGCAGCAGATCTTCTACTTGCCTTTGAAGCTCCGCACTTTGGGAGGGACTTAGTCGGTAGTGAGGTAGGTTAGGTAATGTTGCTCTGGGGACGAAGTCAATAAAGTGCTGGACGGTCCTGCTGGGCAATAAAGAATCGGGAGTTTCCACGGGAAAAACGTCGGCGAAGTCCTGCAGCAAAGATGGATAATTGGTTGTGCTTTGGTCCGATGTCTTTGTTTGCACTTGGATCGCCCAAACTGGGGCGTTAGTCTCCACTCCTTTGAGGAACTGGCAGGCCGAGACGATTCCGAGGAACTGAATGTGAGTGCTGCGTGGGGCGGGAGCTGTCGTCGGTGTCACCATGTCCTGGATTGGAGGCATGAACAGCTGCCAAACTTGTTTGCTTCTGCCAAAGTAAAAGATGCAGCGGTTGCTCCGCCCGTATTGCGCAACATCTCGGTCGAACAGCCACGGCCGGCCGAGCAGCACACTGCCCACGCCCATGGGTAGAATGTCGCACTAGACGTCTTCACGATACCCTGCCACCTGTAAGGGTACGATGCATCTCTTCGTCACGGCAAGGAAGGCTTCCTTGATCCACATCGCCTTATACGGTCGGGGGTGAGGCAGCGGTTGGAGGCCAAGGTTGTAAACGGACTCTGCAGCGACTGCGTTTACCACGATGCCGCTATCGATCAAAATCTTGATATTGGTGGTCCCGATTTTTGTAAACGTCGAGAATATCGCCGACCGGAGTGGATTCTTGGAGCCCGGTGGTGTATTTTTGGGGCCCGGTGATGTATCGCTCCCGGCCGTTGCATCTGACAATGTCGAGCCTAGTGGAGCGGTGAAGGCGATGGCGTGTTCTTCCGACGTTAATGGCATTATCTCTTTGATGATGCATCCAATGTTTCTCTACGTCCCTTCAAAGGTATTCGCGAGTGCCGGGTCTGCTTCATAAGTCTCTGTGACCGGATCGTCCAAGCCGGGCGGGGGAGTATGGTCTTCGTTGTGGATCTCAACCAGTAGAGTGCGCACATGACGTGTCGCCTGTCTTGTGGAAGAACATTGGGAGGCAAAGTGTCCCCAGCCTTGACACTTGAAACAGGCGACCCGTGCTCCCGTGTTGTGCGGGGTTGCGGGAGTCCCTCGTGATCGTATTCCCCCAAGGGGTTCTCCCTTCGTCGGTCGGTCGTTCGCCGAGGGGTAGGGTGTGCCGATCTTGGTTGCTGGGGCGCCCGCATGTGGGCCTAGCAAACTGCCCGTAGCTGTAGCTGGAGTTGCCATGGGGTTCGTGGGTTGGACCGGTATGAATAATCGGGGAGGAGATGGGGAAGGTACCGGTGAGGGACTCACCAGGGGGAGTGGTGTAGGAAGGGGACTCCCGGGGCTTGAGTGAGCCATCCGTGTGACCTCGGTGGTGGCGATCTAGGGTGATTGGGACCTCTGGGTACGTGAAGAGAATAACTCCATATTAATCGTGTAACGATACGTCTTCTCTAATGACGAAACCTCCTGTAAAACCAATTCTCGTTGAAATTCCGGTCGTAATCTGGCCCGAAACGAGCGAGTGTGGCCATGGGCTCTTTATCGAGGTTGCAACGAATCATAAGATCATCGAATCTGGCGATATAGTCCGCCACTGTACCTTCACCTTGACGGAGGTGCTGCCACTCATCGATGATCATAGGGCGGTAGCAAGCGGGGACGAACTTGTCCCGCAACCGACTCTTCATTTCTGCCCTCGATGTAATCATTGGCTCGTGTCGTCGTTCCATTGTGACCTGTATATTTTGCCAATAGATCCGGGCTTGCCTGGTGAGTTTCATTTGTGCGAACTGGATGCGGCGGCACTCGGGTAACTGATACCAATCAAAGTATTTGTCTAGTCCGACCTCCCAGTCCATATATTTCTTAGGATCTAGGGAGCCGTCGAAGGCTGTTACTTCCGGCTTGGCTCCACGCTTTGCTGCATCCCACGGGGAATCCTCCTTTTGTTCTTCGGGAGCTGGGGCGGGCAGTGCGTCATTGTGGGTGGCGGTCGGTAGGGGCAGTGCGTCCGCAAGCTTGGTGGTTTTAAGCTCTAGAATTTGCGCTATGAGGAACTCTATTTGTACCTTAGTTTCTTCTTGGCTTCGTAGTATTGATTTTGCCCAGTCGGGTATTTCCTCTGGGTGAATGGGAGGGCTGGTTCCCGTACGAAACTCTGCTCCGGATCGAGTGGACATGTCTTTCAAACGAGCGGGCGCGTCATCGTCTTTTGCTCTGATACCAGAAATATGATGCGGTAACGAAAGCCTTTCCCTCGGAAGAGGTATAGCCGCAGAAAACAGGGAGAAAGGAGATTGACGAGAGGTGGGATCTAGAACGTAGAAAGAGGTAGTGTAGCGGGCAGCACCTTCTCAGCGAATTCCCACTCAACTGTAACTCGACAACTCCCGGACCGCTTCTCGACTAATCCAGTTGTCTAACACACGAAAGAGATAACTTCATTCAAAAGAAAGATAGAAAATACCACTCTATCTCAAACCCACGCTATCATCCCCTATTTATCGTCGCCCGTAAAGGTGGTCGACGCTTCTAGAAATAAACGTAGTCCGTGATTCGCGTCGTCAGTTTTGCCGAGTGCCGTAGTCGCGCTGGCCATTCGTCAGGGATTGTGTCGTCCTCGTCTGTCTGCCGGGTGCCGCCAGGTCGTCGTCGACCGTTACTTCTGTTGCAGGGTGCGGGGTCCATCCGAACTGTATACCCATCAGCATGCAAGTCTTGAAGGTGACCACGGAGACAGAAGTATGGGCTCTGCAAAAGGCGAATGTGATCATGGCGATCGTTTAGACATACCTCTTCACCCATGATGGCTCATTCTTCCTTACCTCCAACACCTTGTCTAGGAACTTCATCTCGTAGACCTGGATGGTGCTCACCTCGACAGTTACTGTAACAGCTGCTGAGGTGCTTGTCACCTGCACGTCATGCTTCTCCCAATCCGCGTGCCATGCACGCCTTTCTGGGGTTCCATCGGTGGTCACTGTAGCACTTGCTAAGGAGCCTACCAAGTGAGAGTGTTGGTGCTCCCACTCCAGGCGCTCTGTGCGCCACTTGCACTCCACCTCGGTAAGTAGTGTCGCACTTGTTTAGCTTGTGTAATTAGCATGCGCCACGGCAGTGTCGGCCCTACCAACCAAGCCTATGAGGAGAGAATCATCCCCTTCACTTTATAGTCAACATATCAGTTTTATGTTTGTTTCTTTTTGTTCACCAACCAAGGAATAGCCTAGAGCTTGTATGCACATCTCTCTTTCATTCTCTCTCCTCTCTTTTCTACTCGGCTAGGACTGCAAGACTAGAAGTGTCTTTTGAGAATGATGAACGCTCGAGGTAGTCCATGCAGCCTCGTGTGTATTCTATTCATTGTTTTGTGATTTTCCTTGATATTTTTTGCATTACATGTAGTCCAGTTTCTCTCATGACTCGTGGCATCATATTGGAGGTTTTTCATGTGTGCCACCAGAGGATCTAGAGAGAGAAAGAGAGTGCCAACCAGTCAACATCGTCACATCGATGTAGATTTTACAGTGCTCCTGTGGACCTCTTTAACGCGATCCCATGGAATAGGTTCACGGAATCTGATACCTGCCACTGCTGCCACCTATCAAGGCACCTATGATGGCGCTATCTTTAGTCCCACATTGAGAGAATCTCTGATTTTATTTAAAGTAAAGTATGCAAAACATGCTACTGTCGGGCATTTGAATTAGAACCCAGGTGTTGGGTTCTCTTTCCCCCCTGCATCTTACCTTCTTCGGTGATTCCTTGCACAACAAAGATCTGAATAATTTTAAAAACTGTAAACCGTCAACATATTCTGAATGAAGAGATATCAAGAGAAGAGAGAGAAGCCAAAAAATATAGGACTTCTTATTCTTCAGCTATGTACCATCAACATCATCGTCGCTGCCATAGGAACTGTGGGGGAGGTCAATGACATCCCCCAAATCATCCTTGTCATCCTCCTCATCCCCGTTCCCGGACAGGCTTTCTTCCTCACTGTCCCAATCCTCAAAGATCACTGGCTGCCGCACTTCCTCTTCCTCATCGCCTTCCTCTATGTCTGGAATCTGCCAAGAATAGAATAACTGTGAATGATTGAAGCACTCAGTTTACGATTTCACATCTTGGTCTGCTAGAGATTTTTCCTTACCCCAGCAAAGAGATCGTCTAGGCAGGCTGCCAGACGGAGTGCTGATCCAAATGTTGAAACCCTAGACTCTATCATCTACAGGAGAAGGATGGATAAAGAGAAAAATGCAAATTTTTTTAGAGGATTCCATTTGAAAATAGAGTTTAAGAATGAACAAGTTTGCTGAATGACCTGGTAAAGACTGTTAAGTGTTGAAGAAGAGGACGAATGGGAGATTATGCAGCTGGCATGGTGAACGAGGACAGTCCTCAACCAGGGGATGCAGCAAACCAGCACTGCTCCTCTGCATATTTGAATCAGATAGAGAGACTAATCAGACTTTGATAGATCAATTGCAAGTTATGGCGAAGAGAGTGACCTTGACTGGATCATGGAAATTAGTGAGTCCAAAAGCTTCAGCGCATCTGATGGATTCAATGAGGAAACTGAATTTCTTATCACCTGAGGGGAAAGAACGACCAATGTCATCATTATCACCCTTTCCTAATTGGATCAGATTCAAGAAATGTTGCCACACCTGGTCATCCTTCGTGTAGAGACAATTGAGCAAAAGGGCATGATCCTCTGCACGAAGAGCTTGTTTGAGCAGAAGGTGCACAGAATCTGCACTTGGAGGTTTCACTTCTGCTGGGTGATCTTCCTGTTTAGATTCAACGAGTTTAGCATCAGCCACTAGACTCATATCTGCAAGCTTCTCCCCCATTGTTGGCTCGTTTAGATCATACTCGTCATTGGCCTCATTCATCATCACTTTGGAGAGTTCGTCACTAGCCCGCTTCCTCGTTTTCCTTTTATTCCCAACTGAGACATCCATCCTAGAAATCTAAGGAACAAAAATGTTGTCATGATGGCTGAATGAGAAAGACGACTAATTTGGAACGAAAATAGCTGATAATTTGATGCAAATGTTTGGTGCCACCGGGAAGATGAAGAAATTGGAAGGTTTGACATCCATTATGTTTTGACCAGAATTGGATGCAGAAGAAGAACCTTGAATTCGATGCAACAATCTGAAAAATGCAGCGGCGGTGGTACTGGAGCAGCTTACCTAGAATAACAGCTAAGAAGCAGGAGAACAACTGCTGGGATGAAGCAAGCAGCAAACTGCAAAACCAAGACCCTTTTTTGCCCCTGATAAGAAGACTAGAAGAATGAAACCCGACATGTAAATTCATAATCTGGAAACCATCGAAGCTAGGTGTAAGCTTGACTGCTTTTCCTAGTTCTGGCAGTTTCGAGGTTCTGAATTCACTAGTTGGAGTTTTGATCTCCAAGTCATCCATCTCAGAGCAAAAAGCATTCTGGCTTTTTCAAAAGTTTGTCTCCATATCCCTGGTTTATAGGCTGTTTTCCAAGGTAACATGCTTCAGTACCTCCATACTAGGCTACCGGTATAGTCATTGATTGAATTCTAACATCACAGTTCGCATATAACAAGTAAAAACAATGTCTCCCAAGAAAATACAATTGATTGAAGTTACAGAAGAAATCCAGCTCCATAATACAAAATAAAAACCTCAATGCGATACGTAGCCATCAGAAGCAGTAGCCTAGACCATACAGAGGCGGATAAACTAAGGCAAACAAAACCAAATACAACACATCCGGATCAAGAAAATCGGCAAAATTCTGACAATCGTAAAAGAGGAGATCAAAGTCGAAGAACGAACCTATAGAAATGGGACTCAGCAGACCCACATATATGCTCACGAAGTCAAGAAGTATATCTAATTCAATTGAGGGAATAACTCAAATTTGAAAAATGCCTTAGGCTACGAAAACAGAGAATAGATAACAGAGGAAGCGAGACATGATCTTCACCAAAAAATTTCGGCAATATCTTTCCACTTAAGCCTGTCGACAGATTTAACAAGAGCCGTATATTCTCATATACAATTCAGCAAACCTCGGCGCTGATGTTTGAACATCCGACGGATATTGATGGCCAAGCCTGATGAAGAATGACTTCGAAGAAATTTTTTAAAAATTAAAGGCTAATCGATGAATATAATGGGTCATGCAAAACGAGAACTTGGGGTCTCATAACGTCAGAAAACTCGAAGGCGTTGCCAGCATTCGAAAGAAAAAAGAAAGAGAAGAGGAGAGGGTTTCTCGCACTAAATCCAAACGATATCGAAAGGGTTTCACCTGTCCACAAGCCCTAACTTCTTCTGCCTTCCTCCGAGACGACTTCCGTTCACCGTCTAGGTAAGAGAGGGAAAGGGAGTGGAGAAACCCGAGCCAGCAAGAAGCGAAAGAGAAATCCAAAATATGACCTTTAGGGTTTAAGGAGCTGAAGAGATGGGAGGATGAGATGGTCCCGATGATATCGGGACATAAGACTTCAAAAAGAACCTAATGCATCGGGACACAGTAACAAGCTGGACAAATAAGATATTATTGAGTTTATGGGGTTATTAATTAATAAAGGTGAGACGTATAATATCTATAGCTAAGAGAATAACCATAGCTTGAGGTGTACATAAAAGCCTTATAGAAATTGATTAGAGAATAAAAAAGTGATTATAATTACCCGAAAAAAAATACTTTTATATGATAATACTAAACCCATGAATATGCTATTACACCCACCATTACATTTCTTCACTTTGAATTTTTTGTAAGATGATTTTCTAATGATTCTCAAAGGAATAATGATACTTAGAAGGCTCATTGAACCGTAAAAGGGAGCCCACCAAATATCACTCAAGAGAGGACGCCAAAAAGAAAATCATGAAGAACTTTTTGCTTCTTCTAGGTCGTTATTTTCTCTCTATTAGGTTTTCAAGAATTCTTCTTGTGTTCTTCTCGTAGTAACAATGTAGTTAGGATTTTAGTGAGTGGAATGAAAGAAATAGTTAGTTGTCTATCTCCCTCTCTCACTTTCTATTTCTCCCTTGCATTCGCCAAATCTCTCCTTTTCTCGCTCTCGAATTTTTGAAATTTCTACTCTCCAGTTTCTCTTTCTCGATTTCCCTCTTTCTCAATTTCTTTAGTTTTGTTGAATCTCTGCTTTGCCTTCCATTTCTAGTTTCCATCGATTCTTTTTTCTCACTTTCTCTCAACCCCTTATTCGTTCTTCCTTCCACTTTCTCTCCCTTCCATTCTAGCTTTGGCCAACCTATCTTTTTTTCTCTCATTCTCTCTATCGCCTCAATTTATTGTTCTCTCTCACGATACCTCTTCCTCTCTCTAAATTTCTCTCACTCTCTAGATCATTCTCTCTCTAAATTTCTCACTCTCTCCATCTCACTTTCCCTCTTTCTCTCACGCTCTCACTATCACGATGCCTCTTTCTCTTTCTAAATCTCTCCCTCTCTCTCTCTCTCTCTCTCTCTCTCTTGGGAACTCTCTTTCTCTAAATTTTTCTCTTGCAATTCTCTCTCTCATCTTGTTTCAAACCCTTTTTCTTGCTCCCTCTAAATTTCTTCCTCCCCCTCCTCTATCTTCCCATCTCGCTATCTTCTCTTATTTTCCCATCTCGCTATCTCCTCTATCCTCTATTCTACTTTTCATCTGCTCTCTATCTCCCTCACTCTCCCCCTCTCTCATGCTCTCTTTTTCTCCATCTTTTTTGGCACTTTTCTCTCTCTCTCATGATCTCACCCTCTCTCCCGTTCAAGTTTCTATAGGCTCTATCTCTCTCCTCTTCTCCAAGATTGTGTCTCTCTCATTCAAATCCTCTCTCTCTCTCTCATTCTCTCTCTCTCCATCACACGCTTTCTTTATATCTCTCACTTTCTCTCATTCTCTCTATCTCACACTCTCTCCCTCACTCATGCTCTTTGTTAGTCTCTTGTTCTCTCTCCAATTTGCACTTTCTCATTCAAATTCTGTCTTAGGTTGATTTTAGAATTCTCATATTTGTAGGTTCATTAAACTACTTTTAATCAATTGAAATTTAACCCTCTCTTGGTCAACTCGAAGAGTTGACAAGTGACGATACGAATTCGTGAGGTCATTGAAAACACATGAATGTGTGTCGAAACAATTTCCAAACTCACAAATTTAAAGTTTTAATCAATAGTTGAATTATATAATGGTGAATAAGGGTCAAATCCAGGGAGAAATAGGCAACTTTTTAGGTGTTCTTAAAATTTGATCAAATAAAATAAGGAATTGAGGTTAGAAATGAGTGATTTTGGTAAATTTAGAATAAATACTCCAAGAAAAATCCACATAATAAAAAATCACTCGATTTGGATCAGTATTCACAGAGAAATCGAGGAGCAAAATCTAGATATAAAATTCGATCATCAAGAGAGAGAAAACATAGAGAAATTATAAATTCGACTAATCTATGATTTAAAATTGAAATCAAATGATATAAGAAGAAAGATTAGGGAGAAAACACATAATCTAACCCAAAATCGCGCTCAAAATGATCCAATTCATCGCCCAATCGAGACTTCTTATTCCGCATTTTGAAAAACAAAAATATGGTGTTCAACAAGCGAATTCTCCTGATTCACCGAACGAAATTTCCCTTTCAAACTCTCCTTGGATGCCGAAATTAGTCTAGATGAGAAAAGACAACAAGAGATTCAAGGATTGAGATGTCTAAATAGTTTGATTGGTTGAAACATTGGATAATGGTTTACACAGTCGAAGAATATGCGTATTTATAGGCAAAATTCGGCATGACTGTTTGATGTGCCTCTTCACCTTTAATCAATGGCTCAGATGAAATGCTTGGATGTGAATCGTCACCGTTAAGTCGTGTTTGTTCAATTACAGATGGAGCACTCAGATTTTGCCACATCGCACATGAAGAAAAAGTGTCGCGTAATGCCTGCCATTTGATCTTCATCGAGCACTAGAGATGCGGCCACATGTCCATGGGAGTCCATCGGGCGTGTTTAATCTTAGCCGTTATCACTCATTACATGAACGGTTGAGATTAAGTTATTTCAAAATGAATCCTCGCCCAATCGGATGTCATCGCGTAGCCCCTAAATTAAGTGAAGATTGACGACTTTGATTAAATATACGAATCAAATGCTTCCCATCACGCCACATCACATGTGCATAAAAAGAAAGAAAAATAGTCCCACATGACAAAAATCGAGGTGAATTTCATGTATATAGGTAGAGCATGTTTAGTGGGTTTAGCTTATATCCTGAAAAGGATGCTTAACCCACTAATCACACACACGCACACGTGCACACACACATGCACACTCGTGTGTCACGTAGCAAGTGCAGAAGGTGCCATGCGACGACACGCCATTCGCCTTGCCACATCACCTGCTATGTTAGTGCGATAAAAAACACATTTTTTTAATTTAAAAAATAAAAAATAAAAAATAAATCTAAATAAATTTATAAAATTCCAAAAAAAATCTCTAAAAATTAGAAAATTTATAACTTAAAAAATATATCTCCAAATTAATCCAAATTTATCTTGTTTGATTAGAAATTAAATAGTTTATCATTCTAAAAGTCAAGTTTAATAAATACCAAGAGAATTTTTTTTCAAAAATACACTCACTTGTTTTAGAAAATACATCTAGAAAAATAAATGAGTAAATATAAAGATATTTTCTCTTCTTATTTAACATTAAAACATAATTATAATCTCAAGTATAAAATGAAAGAAATCTTATCTCAAATATCTCTCTTTAATTATTTATGATTATTCCCAAAAATAATACATTTTGATGTTATAACTTAAAGTTTCATAGAATGATAGATATACACTCAAAATATGATAACATGTGCAAGAATATAATGTTTTATGCCTTAATTTGTATAAATAATCATATAATGACATGTATATATTATATGTTATTAATGAACAGACCTTTGTTATTGCTGCTCTCTTCTCATTCACCTATAGTTGATATTGTCACACCATAATATCTTTGTGGATTGACCTAGAAAGCTATACCAATCTCTATTTTTTCATGGTTTTCTAGCTTTTAAATATCAATTTTTCTAGCATGAAAAACAACGACCTTGAGCTCAACAAATTTTGGAGTAGTTGGGGATTTTAGGTGTATTTAATATTAATATTCTTTTCATTTTTCTTATTTTGAGTGTTTTATTCTAGGAAAAAAAAATAGATTTAGAAAACTCAAACATATAAAAGAAAAGAGTCACTCCCAAGAGAAAACATATGTAAGTGACTCAAACATATCTATCATTTCATGCAATTTTAAGTTGTAATATCAAAATGTATTATTTAAAGGATAATTATGCATAATTAAAAACTATATTTAGAGTAGACTATTCTCATCTATATTTGAGATTATAATTGGGTTTTAATGTTAAATAATAAGAGAAAATATTTTTTATACACTCATTTTTTTAAGTTATATTTTCTAAGAGAAATGAATGTCTTTTTTAAATAAAAATTTATTCTCTTATTATTTATTAAATTTGACTTTTTAAAATGATAGATTATTAAATTTCTCATCCAAAAAAATAAATTTGGATTAATTTGGAGTTAAATTATTAAAATTTATGAATTTTCTAACATTTAGGATTTTTCTAAAATTTTCCTAATTTTTTGAATTTATTTTGGCTTTATTTGGATTTTTTAAAAATAAAAAAATCATCGTTTTTATCGCTCGCTCACATGGCAGCCGACGAGGCCGAGTGATAACATGTCACCATGTGGCGATGTATGTACAAGCCACATGGCGACTTATGTGTGCGCATTTGTGCGCGTGTGTGCCCGAGTGTAATTATCGGGTTAAGCATCCTTTTCAGGATATTCGGTAACCCACTACATACTCTCCAAGGAGTGTTTGAAAGTGAGATTTCGTTGAGAGCATAGGGAGAAATCGACTCTTGAATGTTGAAATTTATTTTTAAAATCGCGAAATGACAAGCCCTTGATCCGACGATCAATTGGATTATTTCGAGCGCAACTTTGGGTTAGATTATGTGTTTTCACCCTAATCTCTCATCATGTATCATTAGATTTCAATTTTGAATCATAGATTAATCAAATTTTAGATAATTTCTTGGTTTTCTCTCTCTTCACGATCGAAAATTCTATCTGATTTTTGCTCCTTGATTTATTTGCGAATCTTGATCCAAATCGAGTGATTTTTTATTCCATGGATTTTTCTTGGAGTTCTCTTTCTAAAAATACTAAAATCCCTAATTTCTCACCTCAATTCCTTGTTTGATTTTGATCAAATTTGAAGAACACTTTGAAAATACCTTAATTCTCTATGGAATCGACCCTCATTCACCATTAAAATATTGAATTCTTGATTTTTATCTTAAATTGATGAGTTTGAGATATGTTTTGAGATGTGTTCTGTGTTTTCAAAGACTGCACGAATACGTTACGTTACACGGTAGAAGATCATTGACGCCTAAAACTGTTGATCTAGGTCAACATTCCAAATCTAAAGCAAAAATACTCATTATGAGTCCTTGAGATCAACCCAAACTCATAGGTCAACGCAAACTCCTTAAAGATTTGTTTGAATCCTTTAGTTGGAGTGAAATTATTTGATAAACCTTATTGCAACCAAAATATCACACCAGGAATTTTACAAATCCTTCCAAACTTTTATGAAAATATTAATGAGGATCCCTATGATCATATACAAGAGTTCTTTGAGATTTGTGCCATTATTGACAATGCTAATGATTCTCTTAAGTTAACGCTTTCCCTTTTCTCTTAATGAGAAGATAGCTATTGGTTTTTCAACCTAGAAATTTCAACTTGGACTAAGCTTTGTACGGTTGACCAACCTCCTACAATGTTAGAAAAGTTTGATCAGTCTCCTAAAAATATGACAAGGTTTGACCAACCTCCTAAAAATGTGATAAGGTTTGACAACCTTCAAAAAAGGTGCAATGGCTTGACCATCTTCCCAAAAAGGTGGAAAGGTTTGACCGACCTTTTAAAAGGTAGAATGGCTTGAACAAACTCTTAAAAAGGTGAAAAGGTTGACCAACCTCCAAAAAAGGTGGTAATGTTTGACTAACCTCCTAAAAAGGTGGAAAAGATTAACCAATCTCTTAAAAAGGTGGAAAAGGTTGACTAACCTCCTAAAAAGGCGGAAAAGATTAACCAACCTCCTAAAAAGGTGGAAGAGGTTGACTAACCTCCTAAAAAGGCGGAAAAGATTAACCAACCTCCTAAAAAGGTGGAAGAGGTTGACTAACCTCCTAAAAAGTTGGAGTACCTATTTTCTTCTTCTCTTTTTGGCTAATTTGTATCCATGCTCTTATTAAACTTTACCTAAATCTTTGCATTCATGTAATGCATACAAATGTGAGAGTTCAATCATTTAACTTCCAAAAAGTCAAATGGGAAAAGTTTCATAATGTAATAAAAATGTAAGAAATGATACATGATAGGACAGTCATATTTTCATCACATTCAGCCATATATTACTTATTGTTACATTCTTAAACATGATGAATGTGCTAGGTTTTGAGGTCAATAAGTTTTTCACAATTTTGATCAAAACATCAAATATATCGTAATTCATTGAATCGGATATTGAAAACATTGAGACACTAAGAATAGATGATCCTATCATCTAGTATGTATTAGAAAATATAGTTACAAGGCTCTCTTGAAAGAGTTCTTGAAGCTATTCAAGTGTGTAGCCTTTAGTGGTATCCACACAACCTCTGGATGGTTGGATATCCTCTTCAGAGCTCTTCACCATGAGAGAAAGAGAAGAGATGAGAGAATTCCTATAAGGCTTGCATGGAAACCTTGATTTGTGATCGTTCTCCTTCTATTTATAGACATTTGGTAAAAGGTTTTTTCATAAAAACCCTCATAATTATGTCTATATATACTAACATCCATAGACCTTATGTGTGTGACACTCTAGATCTATATATCTCAGTAGTTAATAACTCTATACGCCTGATAACACTTTATTTGTCAACCTTAACTAATTATCCATATCAATATATAGATTAATTAATCAAGTATTGATTCAACCCACTTGATAAGTCAAGTTGCTAGGCCATTGGGTGTCAAGCTACACCACGTACTCTAGGAGATATGGAGTATGTAAGAACTCTCTTATAGAACCTTTCTGTCATCAATTACCATGTATGTATAATCCTTTATTAGCACGAGACTCATGAATGACTTAGGGTATACTGTCAACTGTCAAACCCTAATTAGTCACTCAAGTTAGTACTGATGCATGTAGGAGATCATGGGAAACTCCTTTTCCGATATTTCCACTACCATGGCTAAGGATTTCATCGCATCTCATTCATTAAGTCAATCTCCTCAAATACCGAGGCCGGATGATCCCATCATGATCACACAGTCATCTTCGTGGACTTCATGTTATATCTAAAGAATGCATTGGAAATTCCAGAGATGGAAAAATTTTCATATGCATAAGTGGTCGTGAGCCTTATGTATGCTCAAGTATTTTCGAGACCAGATATTGCTTATATAGTGGGGGTTTTGGGTTGATACATGAGTAATCTAGGTATGACACATTGGAAGGCAGCAAAATGAGTTTTGAGATACTTATAGAGGACAAAGAATAACATGCTCACGTACATAAAATCAGAAAAACTAGAGATCATTAGGTATTATGATTTTTTCTAGATGCATTGATAGCATAAAATCAACTTCAAGCTATATTTATTTGTTGGCTAGAAGAGCTATCTCTTGGAAAAGTGCTAGACAAGCACTTATATCATCTTCTATTGTGGTAGCATAAATATATAGCATGCTATGAAGCATCAAATATTGACAATTGGTTGAAAAAGTTTTGTCACAATTTAAAGGTAGTTCAAGGAGTTGAAAGACCATTTAAGCTTTATTGTGAGAATCAGTCATCCGTTATGTTTGCCAATAACAATCGGAGCTTGAAAAAAATCTAAACATATAGATATCAAGTATGTGGTTGTTAAAGATCGAGTTCAGAATGGACAACTGTCTATTGAGCACATCGGTTTAAACTCCATGTTAGCAGACCCACTTACTAAAGTAGTAAGTGGCTCCGGTTTTCGTGAACATATTGCGTATATGGGTCTCGAATCATATGACGATATGTAATTTCAGTAGGAGTTTGGTGTATTTCTGTGTGCTTATTATGTAACTTACATGTTCATTTTAAGTTTACCATTATGAACTTAATTTTCAGTTGATCTATCTTCAGACTTTAGAGGACTAAGTTGAAAATGTACATGTATGAATCACGTTTCATGTAATTTTTATGCTACACATCCACACACGGTCTATGGCATTCATTCGATCAGTATATGTGATCATTGTTTGGGTTTAGTTACGCTCAATTTGATGAAAATCCCCTTGGTTTGTTGCTGGTTTGATGATGGACGAGATTGATGAGAATGTTCGCAAATGATAGCACCAAGTTGAGCTCATAAAGTGATAATTCATAATAATCAGTTAATACAGATCTTGTCCAAGTGGGAGATTGTTAGATCTAATCTCTATTAAGTGGACATAGTTATGTATTATTGTGGATTAGCTATAATTTTAATTCCATTAAGTGATTCAATTATGTTTAATCTGGGGATTACGACATTCATTTATGTGTGCGGAGGTTAATTATGTGTAGAGGTAATAAATCAATTATTAGTCATTAATGGGCTGACTAATGACTTATTAGAGGCTTAAGCTTTCCTCATCTCTATAAATAGGAGGCCATAGTCCACTTGGATAACCTGATGCTCATAACCCTAAAGAGAGAATCCCATTTCCTCTAGAGATCAGGAGGTTATATCAGGGATATTCAAGAAGACTATTCTCCGATTCAGTAATCTACGTTGATGAAGATCAATCCGGTGAATCCAAGTACGAGTTTAATTTCGTGTTATCAATCTGATTATTCTGATGAATCATGATGCATATTCAAGTTTCCAACAGTTTTTTTCATAAAACCCCTCATAATTATGTTTATATCTACCAATATCCATAGACCTTATGTGTGTGACCCTCTAGGTCCATATATCTCACTAATTAATAACTCTATAGACCAAATAACACCTTATTGGTCAACCTTAATTAATTATCCACATTAACATATAGATTAATTAATCAAGGATCTATTTAACCCCAATCGATAGGTTGAGTTTTCAGCCCGTTGGGTGCCAAGCTACACCAAATACACTAGGATATATAGAGTATGTAAGAACTCACTTATGGAACCTTCCCGTCATCGATTACCATGTATGTATAATCCTTTATCCACATTAGACTTGTGAATGACTTAGGGTACGATCAACTGTCAAACCCTAATCGGTCACTCAAGTTAGTACTGATACGTGTATAAATCATCATGAACTCCTTCTAATATTTCCACTACCTTGGCCAAGGATTTCATTGCATCTCATTCCTTGAGTCAATCTCTTCAAATACCGAGAGAGAATGATCCCATCTTGATCACACAATCATCTTCATGGACTTCATGTCGTATCCAATATATGACGTTTTAGATATCCCGTGACTAGGGATTCACAAGTCATAGTCAAAATATGATCATCCATCGACAAGATGTCTTTGGTGTCTCAAGTCAAAGGACCACATACACAACCATGAGATGAATCAACCTGATTGGCAATTAGGTATAATACCATTCAGGGACTCATATGGATCAATTGAGTGAAATTTTTCTCCAAAGAGCACCCACTATCTATCCTTAGTGTCTCCACACCGATGGCTACAAGATCAGCCATACTCATCATATGAGTTTGATTAAATAGTGTCATTCTTTCAGGATAATTTCGATGTCCATCTCTAATATCTCACGAATAGGAATGTTTAGAAAATATGTTTAAAGACTAGTGATCATTATATTATGATCTCATCATAATTCACTTAGTCATTGCATATACTCATGGACTTCATTGCAAACATCACACAAAAATGACAATGAATAAATTTCATTTTAATGAACATAAAACAAGATACATGAATGTGTGATTGGCTTATAGGCCACATAATATCCATCACTCTCCTACAATTGCCCTCTTGCAACCACACTTGCGACAGCTTGTGGATGCCCCTCTTATTCGAGCTTTCTTGCACCCTCTTGCGTGCCCTTTTCTGGTTGTGCACTCTCCTCATCTTCATTGTTGTTGCCACACCCTCCTTTGCTAGCAACCGCTGCCACACCCTCTTATGCCAACATCTAGTAGGTTGGCCTTTGCATACTTTCTATCTAGGGTGTTTGTCGCTGCTCTTCTACACGCACCACGTGATACTAAATAATGCTAAATAAAAAGAGAAATCACTTTTATATACTCATTTATTTTTCTAAGTTTTAAATTCTAAACAAATGAGTGTATTTTTAAATAAAAAATTATTCTCTTCTTATTTATTGAATTTAAATTTTTATATTGATAGATAATTTAATTTCTGATCTAATGAAACAAATTTGAATTAATTTAGAGTTGTATTTTAAAAGATGTGAATTTTCAAATTTTTAAGGATTTTTCTAAAATTTTCTAAATTTTTTCTGAATATTATTTGATTTATTTTGAATTAAAAATGAATAAAAGCTAAATTTTATATCACATGCTGATGTGGCAGTTGATGTGGCACGGATGAAAAAAAGCACGTCGCCACGTGGCGACACGGATGTGTTCCCGCGTGTGTATGTGCGCGTGTGTAAATGGGCGTGCGTGCGTATGCACATGTGTGCGCGCAAGTGATAAGAGAGATTAAGCTTCCTTTTCAAGATAACGCTATCTCTCTATATCACTTATACCTTATATACGCGTCAAATCCCATCATTTTTCTTCATGTGGGACTATTTTTCTGTTTTTATGTGCGTATGTGACATGGGGCAGCGTGTGGAGCATCCGATTGCGCGATTTAATCACGATTGTCGATCGTCACTTAAGTGAAGTGGTCCATGGTGCACTCTGGTTCATCGGCGAATAATTTTAAAATAATTTAATTGCAGCCGTTCATTTGAGGAGTTATAATGGCTGATATTAAAACCGACAAAACGCATCCAAAGCGTTAGATCAAGATTGGATAGATGGCATTTCATGTGTTACTTCTTTCGTGCGAGATGTTGCGAGATCTCGGTGGTCCATCTCTGATGCTAACAGAAATGATTTAAGCGTAACGATTTGCATATATGCATTTCATCAGAGCCGTTGATCGAAGATTAAAAGCTCCATCCGACGGTTACGCCCAAATTCACCCAATAAATTGAGATGTTCTTCGATTATGTACATCATTCTTGGGTTTTTCAAGTAATAAAATTTGTCTAGACACTATAATCCTTGAATCACTTGCTTCCAATCACTTCCAGATTAATTTTTGCATCCACGGAGTGTTTGAAAGTGAAATTTCGTTGAGAGAATAGGGAGAAATCGATTCTTGAATGCCATCGATTGTCTTTGAATTCATGGAATGAATAGCTTTTGATCCGAAAGAAATTGGATCAATTCGAGCGCTATATTGGGTAAGAAATCATGTTTTTTCCTGATATTTCTACGTATAACATTAGATTTCAATTTCAAATCGTAGATTTAGACAAATTTTAAATTTAATTTTAGTTTTTCATAATTTTCTCGTTTAGAAATTTCTATCTGATTCGCTCGTCGATGTCTCTTGCAAATCTTGATCCAAATTCAGTGATTTTTGATTCCATGGATTTTCCTTTGATTATCTTTCCAAATTTATCAAAACCCTTTATTTCACACCTCATTTCATTGTCCGATTTGATCGAATTTCAAAGAATACCTTAAAAGTACCCTAATTCTCCGTGAATTCGACCCTTATTCACTTCTACACTATTAAATTAGTGATTATTTTCTCTAATTTAGTGAGTTTGGAAAATCTTTTGACGTGTGTCCATGTGTTATCAATGACCTCGCGAATTCGCTTCGTCAGCCATGATGGGGCAATCTAGCTAGACGTGGTCGAATCTTGAGCAATTAGCACATGGTGACGACTATTGTAATGAGACGGGGCCGAGTCCTTCAGAACCGTTGAAGATGTTAAGTCGGTACATTAGGAGATTCTGAACTTCTGCCATTTTGTCACTTATTTCTAGAAGCAAGCCCGTCTCCGCTGATTTTGTGTCGATTAATTGTCCTTTTGGAATAACACCTCATTTGAATGGTTTTTCTGCATTATGATGGCTATTGTCCGCCACCGTCTCGATTAATTCTATTGCATCATCTTTGTATTTGCTCATGAAGGTGTCGTCGCTTGGTGCATCTAAAAGATATCTATCTTGCGGGCCTAACCTGTCATAAAATATTTGCGTTAATTCATAGCTAGACACTCCATGGTGAGGACACTCCCTAGTGAGGTCTCTAAGTCGCTCTCAAACTTCGTGAAAGGTTTCATTGGGGCCTTGGGTAAACTCATAGATGAAATTTCGAACGGAGGTTGTTTTCCCTATTGAATAATACTTTCTAAGAAATTCTTCCTCTATTTTGGTCCAACTAGTGAATTATTTTCCTAACTTTAAAAACCAATCCTTAGCTCGGTCTCTAAGTGTAGCGGAAAAGATTTTCATCTTCATTACGTCGGCTAGGACATTATGAATCTGATTTATTTCACATACTTGGGAAAGCTCGTCTACATGTCTATATGGGTCCTCAGAAGGTTTACCATAGAAGATAGGAAGCATGCTCATTACGTGTGAATCTAATTTAAAATTTGCACCTCTATTAAAGGGTGCGTGAATTCGAGTGACAGGTCTTTGAAGGATGGGCCTAGCATAGTCACTAAGGCATTTCTTTACATTTCTCTCGTCATTTCGGGTCATTTCTATGGGTTCTATGATGGAAGATAACTCAGTAGTAACGGGTGATTGCGAGGATTGTTCAAAGAGATCTGCGTGTAAAGGGTTATTCCTCAATCAATAGGTGGTTTGTCGTCTCATGGAAGGGTGAAGCATATATTTATATGATTATAAATGGTAAATACTTATGAATTATCAAATAAAGACAATGATCGTACTAGAGTGTTGGTATCCATGAGAGTGAAGCCTTCTTAATGCAAATTTGAAGAAATGATCACCCGCAATCCGTAGAAAAGGGGTAAAAATCACTATATCTAACCAAATTAAGGATCTCAAAGATTGGTTTCTACTTAGGATCACTCGGTGAAGGATCAATGTGAATTAATTTCAAGAAATAAACTGAAAAATCTGAGTTGACCAAGTCAAAATTGATAATTTTTTTTTTGTCAAAAGTACACCTTATCCCCAGAAATGGCGTCATTTGACGTAGAGAATCCGCGAGGTTGTTGAAAACACATGGATAAGCATAATTTTTTTTTACCAAACTCACCAATTTTAATGATTAATCACAAATTGAATAGTACGGACGTGAATAAGGGTCGAATTCACAGAGAATTAAGGTATTCTTTGATTTATTCTTTGAAATTTGATCAGATTGAATGATGAAATGAGGTGCAAAATTAGAGATTTCAATATATTTGGAAAGAGAACTCAAAATAAAATTCACGGAATCAGAAATCACATAATTTGGATCAAGATTTGCAGAGAAATCGACGAGCAAATTAGATCGAAATTTCTGAATGAAGCGATAGCAAAAAACCAAAATTGAAATTAAAATTGACTTAATCTATGACTCAAAATTGAAATCTAATGTTATAGGAAGAAAGAATGGGACGAAAACACGATTTCTAACCCTAGATAGTGCTCAAATTGATCCAATTGCTCTCCGAATCAAAGGCTTTTCATTCCACAAATTCGAAGACAATCGTTGGCATTCAAGAATCGATTTCTCGCTATTCTCTCAACGAATTCTCACTTTCAAATACTCCTTAGATGCAGAAATTGATCTATAAGTGATCAAAAGCAAGAGACTCAAGGATTGTGGTGTCTAGACACTTCGATTACTCGAAAAACCCAAGAATGCTTTACATAGTCGAAGAGCATCTAAATTTATAAGGAAAATTAGGCGTAACCGTCGGATCGAGCTTTTAATCTTTGATAAATGGCTTTGATGAAACACATATATGCAAATTTTTACGCTTAAATTGTGTATGTTGGATCGGAGATCTCCACGTAGCGCGCGAAGAAGTAACGCTTGAAACGACATCCGTCTGATCTTGATCTAATGCTTCGGATGCAGTTCGTCGATTTTAATCTTAGTCGTTATTACTCCTCAGATGCGCCACGTACCTCCCCCCTCCCCCCCGACTTAAGTGATGATCGACGACATTTATTTCATGCGTGAGTCGGACGCTCCATGTGATGGCAGGTCACCTGCGTATGTTAAAACAAAAACATAGTCTCACATGACATAAATTAAGAAATCTGAAGGGAAAAAAATAATGTATGTACACTTAGTGAGATAGCGTAAACTTTGAAGAGATTACTTATCTCACTAATTACACACATATACGCACACGTGCACACACACATACTCTTGCGCCACGTGGCGCATTCATACGCCGCCACGTGGTGACTCTTTTTTTTTTTTCGCTCGAGCCATGTTAGTTGTCATGTCATTAGGCGATAAAATAATATTTTTTTAATAAATTTAATTCAAAATAAATCGAATTAAATTCATAAAAATTTAGAAAAATTCCATAAAAATTAGAAAATTCATATCTTTTAAAATACAACTATATAAAACATAATCCAAATTTATTTCATTAGCTCGGAAATTAAATTATCTATCATCTAAAGAGCCAAATTCAATAAATAACAAGATAATACTTTTTATTTAACAAATATACTCATTTCTTTTAGAATTTAAAATATAGAAAGATAAATGAGTGTATAAAGTGATTTATCTTATTATTTAGCTTTAAAACCTAATTATAATCTCAAATAAAAGTGGGGATAATCTAATCTTTAAAATATTTTTCTTTAATTTATTACAATTATCCTTTAATTTGTGCATTATGAGTTTATAATTTAATTTTCATGAAATGATAGATAAACACTAAAAAATATGATAACTGCATTAGAATGGAATATTTTATGCCATAGTTTGTATTAATAATCATATAGTTTCAGCTATAATTTGCAGGTTACCATCCAGTAAGACCGTTCAATATTTATATGTGATTTATGTCATAATTTTGTCATGTAGTACTATGTTTCTGTTTTCTTTTACGCAAGTGACATGATATGCTTAGAAGCGTTCACTTGACGTGAAAGGAACTGATTTAATCTTAGCCCTTGATTTTCATTTACTTGAAGGGGTACACGGTGCACTCTGATTGGGTAACGATTCATGCTTTTAAAACATTTTTATCTCAGCCATTTATCAAAGGAGTTATAATAACATAGAGTAAATGCATCCGATGGACTTACGTGGATGTGTGTAAGATCAAACGGTAACTATTACACAACGATTGATCTTCATGTGATAACGCGGAGTAATCTAGATGCTCTATAGAGAACCGATGACCAGGATTTAATGATGTCGATTCGTCTCCTAAGGATTAATCATGGTCGTTGAATCGAAGATGAAGAGACGATTGAATGGCCACGCCCAATTTCAACTCTATTTATACTCTCTCTTCGACGAAAAATGTATTCTTAGATGTTTTTAGTAATCAAGTTGTTCATACGTCTCAATCCTTGACTCTATTGATTTCTTCCTCTTCAAGACTCAATTATATGTCCAAGGAGTGCTTGAAATCAAGATTTCGTTAAAAGAATATGGAGATTTCATCTCTTCAACTCCGGATATTCATTTTTGAAAATGCGGAATGAAAAGCCTTTGATCCGGTGATCAATTGTATCATTTCGAGTGCGATTTTGGGTTAGATTTTGTGTATTCTTCCTATTATTTTGTCATTTATCATTAGATTTTAGTTTCGAAGCTTAGCTTAGATTAATTTTCAAAAATTTTATCGAATTCTCTCTCTTCGCGATCGATTTCTCTCTAGACTTTTCTCCTTGATTTCTCCACAAATACCAATCCAAATCGATCGATTTTTTATTCTGTAGATTCGTCTTGGAGTCTTCTTTCTAAATTTATCAAAATCCCTAAATTTTCACCTCAATTTATCATCCAATTTGATTGAATTTAAAGAATATATCAAAATTTCTCTATTTCTCTATAGATTTGACCCTTATTCACCATTATACTAATTGATTCTTGATTAAAATATAAAATTGGTGAGTTTGGTAATTTTTTTGACATGCATTCAGGTGTTTTCTATGACCGCACGAAAATGTATCATCACTGATAACTCAACCTATCGTCACTGAGAACTCAATTAAATATATAGATTAAACTAATTAATCTATACGTTGATATAGATAATTAAAATGATTTATCAATATGTTATTATTGAGCTTATAGACTTATTAAGTATTGAGATATATAAAATATTAGATGTATTATTGACCATAAGGTTTATGGATATTAGTTAATAGAAAAATAGTTATGAGAGTTTTAATAGAAAAATCCATGTACTAAATGTGACTACATACCGAGAGAAGCGGCCAAAAATGTCAAGATTTATATGATAGACACTTAAATGCTAGACACTGAAGAACCAAAATGTCAATAGTACTAAATGCTACACACTTAATACCTTTGAGAACTCCGCTAGGTGTTTCGCGGTGCCCGTCCGTCCCACTCGAATAATTTCCAAACACTGGACCCCGCGATGAACCCACGCCAACCACTCACCACGGGAATTTTAAATTTATATCGACCAGACATCTTCTTCCCCCCCCACCTTGCTGATGCACCCAGCCATGGGCTTCCTCCGGGAGCCCTTCTTCTTGCGTGGGCTGTCCGCCTCGTGCCACCTCGGGTTTCTGCTCCTGCTATCCTATGCGTTCTCAATCAGCCTTTTCTGCCGCGGGAGGTCCAGCAAGGGCGACAGTAGAGGGCGTTTCTGGCTCTACAAGCTTGCGCTCATCTCCTCCCTTTGTCTGAGTCTCTTCTACCTCTCCCTCGCCATTTTCGGCTTTGTCTGGTTTCTTCCCGAAAGATGGTCGACCGAAGAAGTCGTCGCGCAAGTCGACCTAGTCTCCCGGACCCTCGCTTGGTCTGCGTTGTGCGTCTACCAGCGCGTCGAAATCGCCCACTGGGAAGGGAGGAGATTCCCCGTCCTTCTCCGGGTCTGGTGGCTCCTCTTTTTCATGCTTTCCTCTTCCTTCCTTCTCCTCGACGCCCTGTATTATCGAAGGATCGCCCCCCTCCCTGATCACCTACGGGCGGCGGACGTAGGATCTATTCTGTTCGGCTTTCTCACGGGCTACGCCGCGCTTTGCGGCGAGAGAGTGGCAGAGCGGGACGAGTCCAGCGAGCCTCTTTTGAATGGAGGAAAATCTGCCGAAACGTTGTCGCCTTTCTCGAGCGCAAACATTTTCAGTCTGCTCACCTTCTCCTGGATGAATCCTCTGTTCGCCGTCGGCTACAGGAAGACACTCGACAAAGAGGACGTCCCAGAGCTCGCAGACCAAGACAGAGTTGAAGAGGTTTTTCCCATTTTCAAGGAGAAGCTCGAAACTCATGCTGCCTCTGACGGCGTGAAGACTGCTCATCTGGCGAGAGCTCTGGTTTACTCCTGTTGGTCCTTGAATCTGTGGTCGGCGATCTGCGCTCTAGTGTATACAGTGTCCAGCTACGTGGGGCCATGGCTCATCGACTCCCTCGTGCAGTTCCTTAGTGGCCGCCGGAGGACTACGAAAGAAGGTTACCTACTCGTAACCGTCTTCATCGCGGCGAAGATCTTGGAAGGACTGTCTCAGAGATACTGGTTCTTCAGCTGGCAGCAGGCGGGGATTAGGTTTAGGTCATCCCTGGTAGCGATGATCTACCAGAAGGGTATTACCCTGTCGAGCAGCTCGCGGCAAGGGCGAACGAGCGGGGAGATCATCAACCTCATGAGCGTCGACGCGGACAGAGTCGGGCTGTTCTGCTGGTACATGCACGATCTGTGGATGGTTCCAATTCAGGTCATGCTGGCGCTGCTTATTCTGTACTCGACTCTGGGGTTGGCTTCTTTAGCTGCCATGGCGGCCACAGTTCTGGTGATGTTGGTGAATTTACCCTTGGGGAATATGCAGGGAGAGTTACCAGGAGAAATTGATGGCGGCCAAGGATACGAGGATGAAGACCACGGCAGAGATTCTACGCAACATGAGAATTCTGAAGCTCCAGGCCTGGGAGATGAAGTTCCTGGACAAGGTGGTGGAGCTGAGGAAGAATGAGACGTCCTGGCTGAAGAGGTACGTGTACACGTCCGCCATGATCACATTCGCCTTCTCGGGAGCCCCTACTTTCATCTCCGTGGTCACCTTCGGGACCTGCATGCTGACGGGCATACCGTTAGAGTCCGGCAAGGTCCTCTCCGCGCTGGCAACCTTCAGAGTTCTCCAGGAGCCGATTTACAATCTGCCGGATTGTATTTCCACGATCATCCAGACAAAGGTCTCCTTAGACAGGCTATCGGAATTCCTCAGACTGGAGGAGTTGAAAGACGACGTCGTGGAGAAGCTCCACGCCGGCAGCGCGGACGCCGCCGTGGAGATCGAGAACGGTACCTTTTCGTGGGATCCTTCGGCTGAAGAACCGACGGTCGGCGACCTGAACTTGACTATTCGCCGGGGAATGACTGTCGCCGTGTGCGGCGGCGTTGGGTCCAGGAAGTCGAGCTTGCTGTCGTGCATCCTAGGGGAAGTGCACAAGGTCTCTGGTAGAATTAGGCTCTGCGGGACGACGGCGTACGTGTCCCAGTCACCGTGGATTCAGAGCGGCAAGATCGAGGATAATATCCTCTTCGGGAAGGAGATGGACCGGAGTAGGTACGAGAGCGTGCTGGAGGCTTGCTCCCTGAAGAAGGACCTCGAGGTTTTGCCGTTTGGGGACCAGACGGTTATCGGCGACAGAGGGATAAACCTGAGTGGCGGGCAGAAGCAGAGAATTCAGATTGCCCGGGCGTTGTACCACAACGCCGACGTCTTCCTCTTTGACGATCCCTTCAGCGCCGTGGACGCCCACACGGGGACGCATCTCTTCCAGGAGTGCGTTCTGAGGATGCTGGCTTCGAAGACCGTAATCTTCGTGACGCACCAAGTCGAGTTCCTGCCGTCAGCAGATCTCATTCTGGTATTAAAGGCCGCTGTTCCTTCTTCTTTCTCTTCTTCTCTTGAGCTTCTCGTCTTCTTCTTGTGCGGCTTTTCGGCAGGTGATGAAGAAAGGGAGGATCACCCAATCGGGAAAGTACCACGAGATACTCCGCTGGGGGACGGACTTCATGGAGCTCGTAAGCGCTCACAGGGACGGCCTATCAGAGCTTGACTCCGTCGACGTCTCCCGAGGAAGCAAAGAGGGAGAGCACCAGCAGAAGGCGACTCATGGCGAGGACATAAAAGACGAGCAGAGCGGTGAGGCGCAGCTCGTGCAAGAGGAGGAGAGAGAGAAGGGAAGAGTCGAGTTCGCCGTCTACTTGAACTATCTGACCACGGCGTACAGGGGACTTCTGGTGCCCTTCATTCTTCTAGCGCAGATCTTATTCCAGGGACTCCAGATCGCGAGCAACTACTGGATGGCGTGCGCGACTCCGCCAGCGAAGGACGCAGAGGTCGCCATGGACGCAGAGGTCGCCATAGAGCTCGACTGTTCTGATCGTCGTGTATATGGGTTTGGCCTTGGGGAGCTCAGTCTGTGTCCTCCTCAGGGCCCTTCTGGTCGCCACGGCCGGGTTGAAGAGCGCGACTTTCCTCTTCAACAAGATGCACGCTTGCATTTTCCGGGCTCCCATGACCTTCTTCGACTCCACTCCCAGCGGCCGGATCCTTAACCGGGTGAGTGACCGTTGGCTGATGGCGCGCGAACTCGCATGATGTCATGATTACGTGTTGATGATCACGCAGGCATCGACGGACCAGAGTGAGATGGATACCTCCTTCGCTCCCCTGATGGACTCCTTCGCGTTCTCCGTGATACAGCTCCTCAGAGTCATCGCCGTCATGTCCCAGATTGCCTGGCAGGTCTTTGTCGTCTTCCTCCCAGTGATACTCGTCTGCTTCGTGTACCAGGTACTCTTAAAAAATGAAATCCAGGTTCCATACTATTTTGCTCCTTTAATCCTCTTCAGGTTGATCACAGCAATACTACATCAGAACGGCGCGAGAGCTGGCGAGGTTGGCCGGCGTGTGCAATGCGCCCATCATCCAGCATTTTGCCGAGTCTCTCTCGGGCTCAACCACGATCAGAAGCTTCGAACAGAAGGCGAGATTTGTGGAGACCAACTTCCAGCTCAACAACCAGTACTCGGGGCCCAAATTGTACAACGCGACAGCGAGGGAGTGGTTGTGTCTCCGTCTGGACGCGCTCGCCACGGCCACCTTTGCCTTCTGTCTAATCTTCCTGGTCTCTATTCCCGTCGGAACTATCAGCCCAGGCAAGGCTTACCATGATGCTCATGCTTTGATCCACCGTTGGCTCATGCTCATTCTTCTCGTCTTCGTCTTCCTCTTCCTCTTGCAGCCATCGCTGGGGTAGCCGTGAGCTATGGGCTGACTCTAAATATGCTCCAGTTTTGGGTCATCTGGAACCTCTGCAACCTCGAAAACAAGATAATATCTGCGGAGAGGATACTCCAGTACACGTCGATTCCGAGCGAGCCGCCGCTGACCATCGAATTCAGCCGTCCCGGCTGCAGCTGGCCTTCCAACGGGGAACTGGAATTCCGAGGATTACAGATGAGTCTCTCTCCGATCATTTAATTGGCTTGGTTTTTGGGAGTTGACTCTTAGTGAAACGACGAGCAGGTAAGGTATGCACCACATTTGCCACTGGTTCTAAGAGGGTTGACCTGCGTGTTGCCAGGAGGGAAGAAGACGGGCATCGTGGGGAGAACCGGAAGCGGAAAGTCAACTCTGATCAATACGCTCTTCCGGATCGTTGACCCTACCGCTGGCAAGATCCTGATCGATGGGATCGACATCAAATCGGTGGGTCTGCATGAGGTGAGATCTCGGCTCGGCATCATCCCTCAGGATCCGACCATGTTCGAAGGAACTCTCCGCAGCAACTTAGATCCTTTAGAGGAGCACACGGATGAAGACATATGGCAGGTATACTCCTCTCTCTCTCTCTCTCTCTCTCTATCTCTCTCTCTCTCTCTCACTCTCTCTCTCTATCCCTCCCTCCCTCTCTACCCCGGTACTTCTAATTTCGTAAAGTACAGGCGCTGGATAGGTCCCAGCTTGCAGAGGATGTGAGAAGAAGAGAATCGCGGCTCGATTCCGCAGGTGTGTCTCTCCGTTGACTTTTTAAGAAGAAGGGCTATTTAAAGAAATTCGTGATGGTCACTGGATTGTATCGTTCGGCAGTGGCGGAGAACGGGGAGAACTGGAGCATGGGCCAGCGGTAGCTGGTGTGTCTTGCGCGGGTGATTCTGAAGAAGAGCAAGATTTTGGTTCTGGACGAGGCCACTGCCTCGGTGGACACGGCGACGGATAGCTTGATACAGAGAACATTGAGACAACACTTCTCTGGCTCTACAGTGCTAACCATCGCTCACCGAATCACCTCTGTTCTGGACAGCGACATGATTCTCGTCCTTGACAATGGTCAGAACAGCTTCAAGGGTTTAACTTTATCTTCTTCTAATTTTTACATGCCTGATCTATGCATTATCTTCTACGCGATCAGGTGCCATCGCGGAGTTCGACTCCCCGTCCCGGTTGCTAGAGAATAAATCGTCCATGTTCGCCAAGCTGGTCGCTGAGTACAGCGCAAGATCAAGCTCCAGCTTTCAGATTTGAGGGGATGCGACAGCCTAGGCCTTTAATCATGTCCCTCTATCATTCTCCCCATCTATCTCCTCCTAAATCAAGAATCTACGCTTGATCTTCAACGGCAACCAAGTTGAATAGACGTCCCCGCCACCAATTGTCCTCAACTTTAACCAGGCCAACTGAACTTGATTCTAAGTTAAATGCCTTCAGACGTTGTAAATGTTGGGCATCTCCGAAGAATGGAAAATTTGGACTGAAAAAAGAATGGAAAAATGAAAAAAGAAGCTCGACATGTGATAAATGTGACTTGCCATTATTCAGTGATACCTCAGCTGGAGGTAAGGTTTCTTGATTAGGACTGAAATTGGGTCTTGATCCAGTCGAATCAGACCGAATTGTTAATCCCAATCACATATCTAATTGAAAACTTTCCATCGAAGGGTCAGTTTTCCTCCCTTCTCTATCTTTTATGTTTTTTGAGTTGTCGTGAGCTCACTTGAGACCATTGGCGAGTCCCTTTTCCAATTCCAACCTCCCCGAAAAATCAAGATAACGAGAAAATCAATCATAAATTTCTCTCAAAACTAAATGAATCAGTGCATGATGCTTGAAATAGTCATGGAAGATGACGAGAACAGGATGACTTGGGAAATTTAGGGATAAAGAAGCAAGAAACAAAGTTATTGGTAAGGACACCTCTACAACACGAGAAGAACCCGAAGAAACAATTTCATTTGAGAAGGCAAATTCAAGGCCCTCACCTTGAAGGATTTACCAACAAGGAGAGCCATTCAAGAGATACAAGACTAAAAGAGTATCCTCGGTGAGGCCCTTATAATTCCTCGTTTCCAAGAAATTGGACTCGGTTAATCCCATTTTCAATTTCATTAACCACTTCCATTGATCCAAATACCCTCTCTAATTACTAGGAACCCATCTATCTCTCATTAAACCCAGTCAAAGAAAGAAGTAATAAAGAAGGATATCATGATTTCAAGACCATCAAGATCATATGTTTCAAGAATCTACATCAAGGTACCCTTCTTTGTGTGTGATAGATCATCCTCCACTTGATTCCCTAGCTCTTAGGACTTGAGTGAATCCTAGAATAGCTTGACAAGTCCTAATTATGTATAGTTGTTTATGTCATTGTTATGGTCTAATTGGACTTATACAATAATATTTCCTTTCAAAATATTTTTTTTCCCTTAACCTCTATCTACCAAAAGTATAGTTCAGTGAGGGGTCGAATCCAAGGGAGGCATTTCTAATTTCTCTTTCACTCATGCAATCTTTTCCTAACATTCAATTCAATGTCATTACGTAGTAATTAATTTGAATTGCTACTATCATGGACTGTCTGAATAGCGGAAACAACTATATATTTCTTTCTTTCTTTATAAAATAATGACAATCTGAATCTCGTACTTATAGCTAATTACTCTTCTTTATTCAGTAATCCTCTTACTTATCTTTTGATTTTGCTAATTATATTCAAGTAATTTGTATGATTCTTCCTAGGTTGGTGAGGTATCTTAGGAATTTATTTTTTAGATTGAAAATTCTCTTTATCCACTATGATATGCTGTATCACCATTCCTGTTTTATTATTTTTTTAGTTAAATCGTCAACATGAACGATGAGAGTTTTCTTTTCTTTTCTTTTTTACTTTATTATATTCACTCTAACCTCTCTTACTAACTCTCTTTACTTTTTAAACGTAAAGAATTAAAACTAAGAACACTCTGTAACTAATTATTTCCTGTTCAAGAACTTCTCTATCTAAATCTCCTGTAAATCTAGCCAAGTATATCACTTAGTACCAAATCTCTGTTACGGATATTTTCTGAGTTTGAATTAAGACAAGAAAACACAGATTATAGAAAGAAAATCAGAAATATTCATTTTATAGATCCTAATCTTACCTAGGTAAAGAGCTAAATCCAAAAGAAAACAAAGTTAGGAAGTACAAGAAAAACGCAGATATTCTCTGCAGAAGATAATCCGAAACTATATTGTGTAGATCTTTATTGAACTAAAGAGCTTTAATCCGGTTCATAAGAAAGAATCTAACTCTAAATCAGAGAGAATGCAGTAAATCGATCAAAATAAATTTCGCGGAAAGAAAATAGAGAAGAAATTTATGCTTAACTGTGCTTCACGATTTCGAATGTACGCCGAACTGAAAGAATGAAAAGGAATATTGCTTCAAAATGAAATCTAGCGTCGATCTCGGCTCTCTCCCCGCTGTGTCCTCCCGGCCAAGCTTCTTCTTGACGGGAAATCAAGACGCCCTCCTCAGCTCGTCATTCCTTTTAACCCTAACTGGTCCGCGACTCAAAGGTTATGCGGATCAGTTAGGCTCTTCGTAATTTCTGCTGTGCACCCAGCAAGGTGCACTGCTTCAACTCCTCGAGTAGTTAGCTTCAGACTGTAGCTTATTGGTGGCGGTTCTTCTGGGTGAAAAGCGTCGAACACCCATCATTACACAATTTCGATATCTTTGCCGCTTTACACCCAGAAGCGTACACCGCTCTTCCATTGGGTATTGCTTCTTCCATATAAATCCTGCCCATACTCATTAAAGCTTATTAGACTTTGACGAGCCCATTAAGGGCTTTAGCTTAAAATAGAAAAAAAATTGTTCTTTTAAAGAAAAGAAATTAAAGCATTTCCAAAAAGAAATTGAAAAACAGCAAAGAGATGACAACAATTTTTTATTGCAAAACAGCAAATTATAGCAATTTCAATTGTTAAAAATAGAGGAAATTAATCTACAAAAGAAAACAATTTAACTAAACTTGAAATCATCTTTTCTTGTTGTAATTCACCTCTAAAAAAAAATTTTACTTCATTTGTATATAATGTGTTCATTTTAACTCAATCATATGATAACATGTAAAAATGTAAATGATTTTTGCCCTCTTTAAGCTAAAATATGGTAAAGATGAGCAAGTAAATATGCCCTCTTTTGCATGTTATCATATAACCCCCCACTTCACATATTGCTAGTCCCTTAGCAATGATTAGGATATTAGCAAAGAAAACACATCAATATGCCTCCTATTTGCGTCATAATGGGAAATATTTTAAGTTTCCCCTAACAGTGCCCTACTGTAATTCTTTTTCAAGAACTAACCATAAAAGTTTAGGATAATTCTGCTCTTGTCGACACTTCAGTTTCTTCAGTTGTGATTATTAGATCCTGCTACCAAAAAAATAAAAATAAAGGAATATCAGAAAAGAAATATAAGAAAGAAGGGAAATAATTCCATCCTCCCCATGAATTACTCTTCCGACATGGTAAATTCCACAGAGGCTTAAATTAGATTGGTCCATATCCGCTCATGTGCAAAATTTTTATTTTTTTATTTTTTTTTGAATTTTTTTATTGAATGCCTCACTGCTGCTTCCAACTTATTTGCAGCTGATGCCACTTATTGAAGCTTTGATGTCGTTGGCAGCTTATTACCCTCTTTTTTTTGTCTTGCACATGAGAGGATAAGGTTTAAACTAGATTTTTGCCATATTGTCACCTGTGGTTAAGAGTAACTCATGGCTTGGAGAAACTATGGATGACTGAGAATTATGAAGGTATAAGAGAGGATGAAAATTTTATAGAATGATGTAACATGATCTTTTAATCACAGCTAAAGTTCTGCCCACCATCATTAGTATCTAGAGCTTAATCCTACCATCATGGTATTATGAGCACCGTAGGTTACCCATTCAGCAAATAGGATGCTTGTGATTCAGGCTAATTTCCCTAATCATTCCTATTTAATAAGAGTTTGGTCTAAACTTCTAGAATTCTAATCTTCTGGACTGCATTACAGCAGTAGATGTATTTATCTACCCCGGTTCTCGTTGAACTACTTCAAAAGGATGACCTGTGTCTTTAGAGATATTCCTAATCCTTACACATGCATGGAGTCTTTTGCTAGATATTTGTACTTAAGACACAATTTGTAATATGTAGAATGGCAGATTGTTTTGCAAATGCTAGAATTTGTATGCAGAATGGCATAGAACATATGAAATCAGAAAATTGCAAACCGTCGGATTGAAGATTGGCACAGTCTCTTATTTTCATTTCTTTTGTTAAAGCTTCTGTAAGGCTGAATGTAAGCTTTTAGTACCTGCAATAAAAAGGGAAATTTTTAGTCAAGAATATGTTCTTCTTATTTATTATGTATTATTTTTATTTTATTTCACTAAAAAGGAAATTATTCTCTATTTGGATCTTGCAAAGTATAAACTTCAAGAGCTAATAACGATGTGGAATCTTGTGATTCTAGTTCAACATAAGGTTTAAGTCTCTGTCCATTGACCTTAAACTGAGTATTACTTTTAGGATTTTCAATCAGAATTGCTCCATTATCAAAAATTTCAATTATTATCATTGGTCCATCCCATTTCGATTTCAATTTACCTGGAAAAAGCCTTAAACGTGAGTTATAAAGCCATACCTTTTGTCCCACAAAGAATTGCTTACGACTGAGATGTTTATCATGAAATCTTTTCATCTTATCTTTGTAGATGATTGAATTGGTGTAGGCTTCATTTCTCAGTTCTTCCAGTTCATGAAGTTGGAGTAATCTCGTCTTTCCTGCACCATCTAAAGAGAGATTAAGTTTTCTTTATCGCCCAATAAGCTCTATGTTCAATTTCCACTGGTAAATGACAAGCTTTTCCAAAAACTACCCTGAATGGAGACATCCCTAAGGGTGTTTTGTATGCTGTTCTATACGCCCACAGTGCATCATAAAGCTTACTTGACCAATCTTTCCCATCTAATCTCACAATTTTTCTAAGTATCTTCTTTACCTCCCTGTTTGTGTTCTCTACTTGTCCATTTGACTGAGGATGGTATGGTGTTGTTACTCGATGTTCAACACCGTATTTCTTCAGCATTGTTTGCATCTGATGATTGTTGAAATGCTTTCCCCCATCGCTTATAATTGCTCTTGGGCAGCCAAACCTAGAAAAAATATGTTGATGAATAAATTTTATCACCACCTCATTATCCTTAGTTCGGGTTGGGATAGCTTCTACCCACCGGGACATATAATCTACTGCAATTAAAATGTATTCAAAACCGTTAGAATTGGGGAATGGGCCCATGAAATCAATGCCCCACAAATCAAAGATTTCTACTTCTATAATTGGTTGCTGGGGCATTGCATCTCTTTTTTTTAAATCGATAAATTCCTGACATTTTGAACATGATTTGCAATAACTATGCGCATCAAAGAAAAGTGTAGGCCAAAAGAATCCAGCGTTAAGTACCTTAAATGCAGTAATTTTTGATGCATAATGTCCACCGCAAGGGGATGAATGACATGCATTTAAAATCCTTACTTGTTCTTCTTCTGGAACACACCTTCTAAAGATGTCATCTGTTCCTAATTTGAACAATTCTGGTTCATTATAAAAATAGAATTTTACCTCCTTTAAAAATTTCTTCCTTAATGCATAATTCCAATCCTCTGGGATCACACCTGCAGCAAGGTAATTAACAATATTACCATACCATGGTAATTGCTTACATTGCACAGCTAGAATGCCTTCATCTGGAAAATTTTCATTGATAAGCCCAGAGTAATCTGATTGAATTCTTGATAGATGGTCTGCTGCAACATTTTCCTTTCCCGGTCTATCTCTGATTTCTAAATCAAATTCTTGCAACAAAAGAATCCAACGAATTAGTCTTGCTTTAGATTCTTTTTTTGTTAGCAAATATTTTAAAGCAGCATGGTCAGAAAAAACAATTATTTTGCTGCCTAAAATATAGGATCTAAATTTCTCTAAAGCAAACACAATTGCAAGTAATTCCTTTTCTGTAGTTGAGTAATTTACCTGAGCTCCTCCAAGTGTTTTACTTGCATAGTAGGTTACCACTGGATTACCTTCAATTCTTTGGCCGAGAATTGCCCCAACTGCATTGTTAGAGGCATCGCACATAATTTCAAATGGTAAATTCCATCTTGGAGCTTGTAAAATTGGTGCTTTGACAAGTGCTTCTTTAATGAGTTGAAACGAAGATATAGCTTCTTCTCCTAAAGAAAAGTCAACATTATTACAGAGCAAGTGTGTCAAAGGTTTTGCTAACTTTGCAAAATCCTTAATGAAACGACGATAAAATCCTGCATGGCCTAAGAATCCCCTAAGCTGTTTTTGTGTTTGCGGTAAAGGTAGGTTCTTGATGACTTCCACTTTGGCTTGGTCCACTTTGATTCCCTCTTTGTTGATAAGATGACCCAATACTATCCCCTCTTGCACCATGAAATGGGATTTCTCCCAACTTAGAACTAGATTGTTCTGCACACATATTTTTAAAACTTTTTCAAGGTTAGTAAGGCATTCATCAAATGAAATTCCAAAAACCGAAAAGTCATCCATAAAAATTTCTAAAAATTCACCAATGTAATCAGCAAATAATGCATTCATACACCTTTGAAAAGTTGCAGGTGCATTGCATAAACCAAAAGGCATTCTTTTAAATGCATAAGTACCCACAGGGCATGTAAATGTAGTTTTTTCTTGATCATATTCATGTACTGCAATTTGATTGTATCCTGAATACCCATCTAAAAAACAATAAAATCTTTGCCCTGCCAATTTTTCTAAAATTTGATCTGTAAATGGAAGTGGATAATGATCCTTTTTGGTAGCCAAGTTTAATTTTCTATAGTCTATACAAACTCTATGCCCCGACACTATTCTTGTTGGCATCTCTTCTCCCTTTTCATTCTTTATGACTGTAATTCCTGATTTCTTTGGTACCACATGGACTGGACTGACCCAAGTGCTGTCTGAAATTGCATATATAAAGTCAACCTCCAATCATTTTAATATTTCTTTCTTAACGACTTCAAATCTATTGGGATTCAACCTTCTTTGAGGTTGTCTTGTAGGTTTTGAATTCTCTTCTAAGAAAATTCGATGCTCACAAATTTCTTCACTAATTCCTTTAATATCTGCAATTGTCCATCCTATCGCTGCCTTATATTTAGAGATAACTTCAATTAATTTCCTTTCTTGTTCTTTTGTTAACACTGATGAAATGATTATTGGTTTCGATTTTCCTTTTTCCAAAAAAATATACTTCAATGATTCTGGCAGCGGTTTAAGATCTACTTCATATGGACTGCTCGCAATCGATAGTGCATCATCATTACTATCTTCTTCTACTTCTATTGACAAGACTTCTGCAATTAACTGATCATATTCTATCTCATTATCCATCAGCTTATCAATTTTGTCAATATCCTCATATAGGTAATCTGGAATTTGCTTCAAATTTGGAATTGGAATTTCCAATTTGCTATTTCCCATTCTCAATTCAATCCTACCTTTGTCAAAATCTGCTATTGCTCTTGCTGTAGCAAGGAATGGTCTCCCCAAAATAATTGGGGCATTACACAATTCTCCAATGACCTTCACATCAGTTACTATAAAATCCACAGGGAATGCTAAATTTCCAACTACCACTATTACATCATCTAATCGTCCATATGGAGCACGTATTGATCCATCAGCCAATTGAAGTTCTAGTTTGATCGGTTCTAATCTGTTCATCTTAAGCTTGTCATATAGAAGTTTAGGTAATATATTGACACTTGCTCCTGTGTCTAAGAGCACTTTATTAAATTCCATTTTTTGAATTGAACATCCAATTAATGGTGCTCCCGGATCTCTTTGTTTTTCAGGTAAGCTATTTAAGAGTATTGAACTAATATTCTCCGATAACCTAATTTTTTTTCCTCGTGAAGGCGTACACAATTCTTTTACGAATTTTCCGTAGAGTGGAATGTGTCTAATTGCATCAGTAAGTGGAATTGTAATGGAGGTATTTTTGAGGATATTGAGTAGGGGTGAACTATCTATAATCTCTTTCTTTTGTGTAAACGCATTTGGGAAAGGGATCAATTGTTCCTTCCCTGTTCTGCTGATTTCCCCTAACTCAGGTATATTTATTTGCTCAGAAGCTTTATCATTAAGCTTCTGATTTCCTATATGTTTTTCTTCTATCTTGTTATCCTTTGTTGGAACTATATCCAACAAAACCTTCCCACTTCTTAGAGATGTAATGGCATTCATAGATGTTTCATCTCTGAACTGATTTCTAACCCCCTGATCTGAGTGACTAGGTACAGCAAATGATTCATAAGAAAACACTTTTTCATTGTCATTAAAGGAAAAATTGCAGGGATTAATGCCGGGTTTAGTAGGGAACTGACCTCCTTTACCACAAGAGTCTTCTGCTTTACCTTTATTTTTATCTTCACGGTGCTCTTCACTAAATGCTCCAAAGCTTTGTGTAGACTTCATCATCTCTATATGGGTTAATAACGGCTTCCTCTCTTCTTCCCATGTCTTTTCTTTCTCCTGCAAACGCCTTATAGTTTCCCACAAATTCTGATTAATAGCATGATTAGTAAAATTAGGTGCTATTGATTGGGAATTGGGTGCATGTGGGTGAAATTGTGCTTGTCCAGTCTGAAACGGGGGATTTTGGTGGTATTGAGGTTGAATCTGATGTGTGTGAGGTTGACCTTGTGTCTTGAAATGATTATTTTGTACACCAAATCCCTGCTGTCCATTACTATGTCCAAAATTGGTATTTCTATTCATATGTGCTCCCACCTGCCAATTGCCATGACTAGGTTGTTGTCCAAATGCATTCACTTGTTCCACTGGAATTGCCTTGCATTGATCCTGTATGTGATCGTTTGCTGCGCAATTCCCACAGGTTGAGGTTACATTTACCCTATTCACAGTTGCTTCAGGCTTAATCGTGGATATTGCATCTTTAAGGAGATGTTTAAAGTTCTCTGTTATCTCAAGTAATGATTGCTTCATTTCCTTCTCTAACCGTTCCATTCTCACCTCTGTTTCCATCCCCTTAACATCTATTACTCCCCTTTTCACACCACCAGTCCTAGCATCTATCATAGAACTCTGTCTAAATACCCAATCCTCTACTAATTCTTCCATTTTTTTAAGAGACTCATTCGCCCTTGTGTTGAGGAAATTTCGTCCACTTGAGATATCCACAAGCTACCTTTCTTGATAGTCTAATCCTTGGTAAAAAAATCTGGGCCAATTCATGTTCAGGAATCCCGTGGTGAGGGCATTTCCTGGTCAATGTCATGAATCGTTCCCATGCTTCCCCAAATGTCTCATTTCCTTGTGTAAAGTCCCTAATTAATTTTCTAAGGACATGTGTTCTACCATAGGAAAAATACTTCTGTAAGAAACTAGTTTGAACCTCATTCCAAGTGGTAAAAGTCTTACTTGTACCATTAAACCAATCTCTTGCTCTATCTTTTATTGCAAAGGGAAAGAGCATTAACTTCACTGCTTCTTGAGATATTCCTGGAAAATAATATGACGAGCAGAACTGGGTAAATTCCCTCAGAAACTCATAAGGTTCATCACTAAACCTTCCATGGCAACTTGGAAGGAAGTTCAACATTGTTGCATCAATCTTGAAATTCACATTGTCATTCAAAGGAGCTGTGATTCTTGTGAAATCATTATAATCTGAAGGCGCAAACAACTCCTTAAGTGTAGGTCCTTCTTGACCTTTTCCATCTCTTCCCTCTTCTGCCATGATTCCCTGTTTTCTCACTCTACTTGTTTCCTCTTTGTTCTCAGCTAAATGTAACTGGATCTCCTCGCTCCTCTCAACCGAGTCAACAGATTATGTTTTAATGACCTTCTCCCGTGCATATAGTGTAATGCTTCACTTAATAAAGAAAAACAGTTCTAGTCAGCCAATGATAATAGAATTTGTACGAATATCTTGAAAACAACTCAATAAGTGCTAAAAGAAAATTCAAGAATCAAAGAAAAATTTATCCCCTTAACCCCCGGCAGCGGCGCCAATTGATAAGTCCTAATTATGTATAGTTGTTTATGTCATTGTTATGGTCTAATTGGAGTTATACAATAATATTTCCTTTCAAAATATTTTTTCCCTTAACCTCTATCTACCAAAAGTATAGTTCAGTGAGGGGTCGAATCCAAGGGAGGCATTTCTAATTTCTCTTTCACTCATGCAATCTTTTCCTAACATTCAATTCAATGTCATTACGTAGTAATTAATTTGAATTGCTACTATCATGGACTGTCTGAATAGCGGAAACAACTATATATTTCTTTCTTTCTTTATAAAATAATGACAATCTGAATCTCGTACTTATAGCTAATTACTCTTCTTTATTCAGTAATCCTCTTACTTATCTTTTGATTTTGCTAATTATACTCAGGTAATTTGTATGATTCTTCCTAGGTTGGTGAGGTATCTTAGGAATTTATTTTTTAGATTGAAAATTCTCTTTATCCACTATGATCTGCTGTATCACCATTCCTGTTTTATTATTATTTTTAGTTAAATCGTCAACATGAACGATGAGAGTTTTCTTTTCTTTTTTTTTACTTTATTATATTCACTCTAACCTCTCTTACTAACTCTCTTTACTTTTTAAACGTAAAGAATTAAAACTCAGAACACTCTGTAACTAATTATTTCTTGTTCAAGAACTTCTCTATCTAAATCTCTTGTAAATCTAGCCAAGTATATCACTTAGTACCAAATCTCTATTAGGGATATTTTCTGAGTTTGAATTAAGACAAGAAAACACAGATTATAGAAAGAAAATCAGAAATATTCATTTTATAGATCCTAATCTTACCTAGGTAAAGAGCTAAATCCAAAAGAAAACAAAGTTAGGAAGTACAAGAAAAACGCAGATATTCTCTGCAGAAGATAATCCGAAACTATATTGTGTAGATCTTTATTGAACTAAAGAGCTTTAATCCGGTTCATAAGAAAGAATCTAACTCTAAATCAGAGAGAATGCAGTAAATCGATCAAAATAAATTTCGCGGAAAGAAAATAGAGAAGAAATTTATGCTTAACTGTGCTTCACGATTTCGAATGTACGCCGAACTGAAAGAATGAAAAGGAATATTGCTTCAAAATGAAATCTAGCGTCGATCTCGGTCTTCTCCCCGCTGTGTCCTCCTGGCCAAGCTTCTTCTTGGACGGGAAATCAAGACGCCCTCCTCAGCTCGTCATTCCCCTTTTTAACCTAACTGGTCCGCGACTCAAAGGTTATGCGGATCAGTTAGGCTCTTCGTAATTTCTGCTGTGCACCCAGCAAGGTGCGCTGCTTCAACTCCTCGAGTAGTTAGCTTCAAACTGCAGCTTATTGGTTGCGGTTCTTCTGGGTGAAAAGCGCCGAACACCCATCATTACACAATTTCGATATCTTTGCCGCTTTACACCCAGAAGCGTACACCGCTCTTCCATTGGGTATTGCTTCTTCCATATAAATCCTGCCCATACTCATTAAAGCTTATTAGACTTTGACGAGCCCATTAAGGGCTTTAGCTTAAAATAGAAAAAAAATTGTTCTTTTAAAGAAAAGAAATTAAAGCATTTCCAAAAAGAAATTGAAAAACAGCAAAGAGACGACAGCAATTTTTTATTGCAAAACATCAAATTATAGCAATTTCAATTGTTAAAAATAAAGGAAATTAATCTACAAAAGAAAACAATTTAACTAAATTTGAAATCATCTTTTCTTGCTGTAATTCACCTCTAAAAAAAACTTTTACTTCATTTGTATATAATGTGTTCATTTTAACTCAATCATATGATAACATGTAAAAATGTCAATGATTTTTCCTCTTTAAGCTAAAATAAGGTAAAGATGAGCAAGTAAATATGCCCTCTTTTGCATGTTATCATAGCCTCTACCCATATATTTGGGTGCTTTGTGCACATTGGTTGTGAAATTAGGCTTGATCCATTGAATAAAATCGCCACTTCAAGGTTATTAACGATGATCTCCACTTCTCTAATTGCGGAATTTAACCTAGGGAGTTCAAGATCAACCCCTTAAGTTCACACCATCCCTTCATTAAAACCTATCCTTTACACCTCCCCTAGATAAATTTTGATCCTCCTATTTTATCTCACATCAGTTACACATGAACAAGTATGAACTTTTAAAGCTGAATGGAGGCTAAAAGAAGAAATAATTTCATTCCTCAATTGAGGGGGGAGAACTATGGTGTGCAAAAAAATAGGAGAATGAAAACTTCACCAAGGGAGGTGTAAGGGATAGTCTTTTAAAGGAAATATGTTATCAATATTCAAATTTGATGGCTTGAACTCCCTACGTTTAATCGAACAATTGGAAAGATAGAGGATTGTTTTTAATACCCTAGAGAATTGAGGTTTCTTGATGTAGGATATTTCAAAATTATGATATGTTTGAAAATGTGGATGTGAGTATGAATATGTGAATGAGAAATGAGTGTAATCTAAGATGAATAGCTAATAATATTAATTATGAAATATTCCTACAAGTGTGTGAGGACCTATGAATGATATCACTGTGAGAATAATGTATAAAATCAGAGGATATCTTGAGGGAGATAAACGGACAGAGGACTATCGGAATAATGGTAAAGAATTATGATTGAGAAGGGAAATAGAAAAGAAGATGATAAGTATTAGTTAATAAATGTAGATTAATAAATTGGGTAGATGAGTATAGGAATAATGGAATGATGAAGGTGGTGAAAAGAAGAATTATAGATAAGAAAGAAGGGAATACTTGGAGAAGTTAGAATGCATGGTAAAAGAGTATAGAATAGAGATTGTAAATACGAAGTAGAGAATGGAAAATATATAATAGATAATTTAAATAGTGATTATAGTAGAAATAATATAAAATAGAGAGGATAGAAGAGATGAAATAAAGAGAGGATATATATTAAATGAATGAATATCTCGGGTTATGGGGATAAGGATATGAATACTGATAAGAGAGGATAGGATTTATGAGATGAGGGCGATGAATAGTAGGAGAATAACTTTTTTTTTCAATTCAAAAAAAAAATAGTAGGATAATAACTTAATTCGTGAGGCGATGAGGAATAGGAAATAATGTTAGAGAGCTTGGATGTTAGTACGCGATTGGGAATGGCAGTGAGATTCTCTGTCAGAGTTGGACTTGTAGATTTTAGACTGAACTTTATTCACCGTTAAAAGAAAACGAGGATGATTACCTGATTTGGCGAGAAGGCGATACTCCTGAAATCGTCAAATGGTAGAGGATCTCCTCGGTGAGTCTCTAATGGAAGTGACTGAAAGCGAAAGAACGGGAGGGAGAAAAGAAAGAGGGATAGAACTCGGGATGGAGAGATTGGGGGAGAGACACATGGAAGAACACGAACACTGAGGTAAATCGTAACCAAGGAACCAAATTTTCATCAAAATACAACTGCGTTTTTCGTTTACAATTTTGAGTTTTATAGAAATAGAGAGAAGAGAAGTTACGGGAGACGTCGCATCGTGGTACTCTCTGTCCGCGAATGGACAGTTGCGTAATTTGTGGATAGTTTCTATTTAGACTTTGAAAGATTCTGTGATGACCGTTGACTCAGAGATTATTCTCTTTGGTTGGTGAGGAAGTCGACGGTTGCTCCTCGCGAACATTCCTTCATTGTTGCAATCCTCACGCAATAGAGATACGTGGAATGAACTTACGGATTATGGGACGTAGTCCTCGATTCCGTAGTATCTTCTCTGCAAGTCAACGCCGTCTCTTTGCTATTGTTTCTTGAAGAACTTTCGACGAAAAAATCAGCTGGAGAAACCGGAAAGTCCTCGCCGATTGGGTAGACGACTGGAAAGTCCTCGCTGATCGTCCTTCCTTTCGGTGGAGAAGTAGAATCTGTCCGGGCAATGATCTAGTGGAGATGGAGATCTCCGTTTTCTTCCGCACCCGAGGTCGTTCGATAATAACTTCATTCGTGTCTTAGACGTCGTTATAGTCTTAGGTTGTTCACCAAGTCAGCTTTGGTTATTCCGCTGCCGCTGTCAACAATTTGAAAGACTCTCGTTCGCCTTATCCGCGAAACGGCCATTGATAACATGCAATCTTAACATGATAAAGCATGATTATTAATGCAAAATAAGGCATAAAACATTCTATTTATATGCATGTTCTCATACTTTGAGTGCATTTCTATCATTTCATGCAAATTTATGTCATAATCTCAAAATGCTTTAATTTAGGGTTAATTATGATGAATTAAAGATAAATGATTTTATAACCTATCTTTACTTAAGATTATAAGTGGTTTTTAAAGTTAAATAATGAGAGAAATTATTTTTATAAATATTCATTTAATTTTCTAAAGTTAAAATCTTAAAGAAATGAATGTATTTTCAAAATATAAATTAAATATCTTGTTATTTAAATATTTTGACTTTTTATAATGATAAATAATTGAATTTCAGAGCCAATGAAAAAAATCTAGATTAATTTGGAGTTATACTTTGAAAGTTATGAATTTTCTAATTTTTAGGGATTTTTCCAGAATTTTACGAATTTATTTTCGATTTTAAATTGTTTAAAATAATTAAAAAAGGAATAAAAAGGGGGTTTAATTTTGCGCGGGACCCACGTGGATGCGACGTGGCACTCAGGGCCACGTGGTAGCGCCACATGGGCCCACGCGAGCGCCTGCGTAGCGCGGAGGTGACACGTGGGCACTATTTATATTTAATCGTAATACATAGGGTTATAATATATATAAGTATTCCGATTATCGGAAGAAAATTATTAACCCTCACGTCCGTCACATGTTATAAACGCGATAGATTTCTTAATTTACTCCGTGTGGAACTAATTTCCTTATTTAAGGTAAGATCGACCGTTGGATTAAAGCGCGTGACGCATCGCGCGTCGATACTGTGGACGCAAGGACCACCGGATCACCGATCAACGCACGTGCGTTAAAGTCCACTTAAGTGAAGCTCGTCAGATTCATCTCGACCGTTTATCAATCGAGTTATAACGGTCGAGATTAATCGCGATCGATGGACTCATCGATTCATCAAAACGCATCTCAAACGCTTGATGAAGATCCGACGGATGGTGTTTCACACGTTTTATAACACATCAACACGTGGCCTCCTCTCACACGTCCGATCACGATCGAACGGCCGCAACTTAATGGTAACAGTTCGTGATGAATCGTTTCATCAGAGCCGTTAATCAAGGCGATCGGACGGTTACGCCCAATTCGCCTATAAAACGATGTGTTCTTCGATTTTGTAAGATATTCTCGGATGTATTCATCAAATTGATCTATCTACACCACTCCATCCTTGAATCCCTCACTTCTAATCTCTTCTAGACTCGATTTCGCGTCCACGGAGTGACTAAAAGTGAGATTTCGTCGATCGATCAAGGAGAATTCGTCTCTTGAACACTGATGTTCGCGTTCGAAATCTCGGAATGAATAGTCGTCGATCCGGCGATCAATTTGATCGTTTCGGTCATTATCTCGGGTTAGAAATAGTGTTTTCCCTCTAATCTATCGTCATGTATCATCAATTTGTAATTTAGGATCGTAATTTAGTTTAATTTCAATTTTAATTTTGGTTTTCAATCTTCCGATTTTCGGAAATTTCATCCCACTTTGCTCTTTGATTTCTCCGCGATTACTAATCTAAATCGAGTGGTTTTTTATTCCGTGGATACATCTTTGAGTTATCTTTCTAAATCTACCATTTTCCCTAATTTCTCACCTCAATTCATCGTCCAATTTGATCCATTTCTAAAAGATCTCTCAAAAATACCTTATTTCCCTGTGGATTCGACCCTTATTTACCATTATACCCCTCAATTTATTATTAAATCATCAAATTGGTAAGTTTAAATTATTTTTGACAAGAGACCGTGTGAAATCGATGACCTTGCGGTCCCGTCTCGTCAGCCATCTGCAATAATGAGAATAAGCTGGTGGAGAGGGTTGACTCCAGAGGGAAGTCGTGCTGTCTCGCTTGAATGACAAGTTCGACATTATCTTGGCATCGGTGTCAAGAGTGAACGGCTGATCAAAGTCATGGAGGACACGAGTATTCCCCTTCTCCCCAAAGGAATCAACGGCAAACTGCCCAACCTCCAGCTGAGTCATGGCACGCCAGATCATCGCCAGTGCCTCGATAGCAAATTCGCTGCACCCATCTTCTCTTCATATATTAGTTTAGGTCTTCTTAAATTTGAGAAACCCGTGAAACTCTTCTTGATGTAGTTGATTTCCTATTTTCTTGAGTGCATCGTGACTTGAATTTTCATTTGTGAGGCTTCTTTGATGCTCTTCACCATTAGCTTGATATGTCTTCATTGGTTTCATGATGGCTGATGACTGAGGTGGGAATTGTCTTGAGAGTCTTCAGTAGATAACAAACCACATCTTCATCTTCCTCTTTAACCATGAGGTTCTTGCTTGGATAGGAAATAGTCAGAAGAAGGAACTTCTTGACTGTCTTCTTTAATGGTAGATCTTCCTTGCTGATTATCAACATTAAGTCTTTATCTTTGAGATAGAATCCATAGATATTAATATCACTTAGATCTCCCCTATAATTCTAACTATAGGTGGTCTTCAAAGAGAGAAGGAAATATCACACAAAGATGTTCCTACTGATTTTCTTTCTTGAGATCATTATTTATAATTATATAAGGTACCTATGATATAGTGGATATGGTTTGGATAATTAGGAACCTATATCAAGGTAGAAGGTGGTTGACTTGGTCCATTCAAGGGATTCTAAGTATCTAAGGATAAGGGTTAAATTTCTTTTGACCAAGTCAATCTTTAGATCAGTGTATAAGTGGAGAAGGGAAGGATAATTCCCTTAAGATCTACACTCTCTTTCAATTATTTAGAGAAGCTTTCTTCATTCATCTAATGAATGGATAATCTCTCAAATTGATGAATAAGGAGGAGGATAATGTCTTGTTGTTGTTGAGACTGAGTTCTCTTCCTTAAATTATATCTAGGTTCACTTGGAACCCTTGTGTTCATGTTTTGAGATAACTCTCCATCATTTCTTTTCCATGAATTATACTAAATTTCACAATCCGTGTGTTTGAATAACCCATAAAAATGAGTTGAATCAGATCTTCATAATGGAAGAGGAAGAGGGGGGGGTGAAGAAAGCTCACACCAGAGATGAACAAAAACCCTACACAATCTATAAGATAGAGAGAGAGTGATGGAGAATTATTTCTATACATGAACACAAGGGTTCTAAGGGAACCATCCTCCTCCTCCTCCTTATCTACCAATTTGAAAAATTATCCATTCATTAATGGATGAAGAAGACCTCTCTAAATAAATAAAGAGTGTAGATCTTAAGGGAATTACCTTCCCTCCTTCCCCTATTTTATATAGATCTAAAGATTGACTTGGTCAAAGCATTTAATCCTTATCCTTAGATAAATTATAATTCCTTGAATGGACCAAGTCAACCACCATTATACCTTGATATAGGTTCCTAATTTCCAGACCTTCTCCACCATATCATAGGTACCTTGTATATTTGTAAAATAATGATCTCAAGAAATCAATAGGAATCCCTTTGATATTAAAATCCTTTTTCTTTGAAACCACCTATAGTTAGAATTTAGAAGAGATCTAATGGAAGAATCTACCATCTTATTCCATCTCAAGACAAGCCTTGCTTGAGCAAGCCATCCACCTCTATGTGGGTAATCAGCATGAGGAGTCTATTATCACAGAAATCAGATATGAAGCCCACTCTCCCAACTCATGAAAGGCTCCCCAGTCATCATAAAAGCAAGCAAGAAGACTCATAAATACGGAATACCCATCTCCAATTCATTCAAGAAGCTATCAGGAGGATATTGAAGATGCGTATGGCCTCCACAGCTGAAGAAGACAATTCTTACGCCGACATGTATTCCAATCAAAAGAACTCTCGCTTAGACACATGAGACCGTTTCATGGAGCAGAGCGCCGCGTACCAATCGTCCGCCTCCATCAAAGGAAGAGATAACGACGATAAACCGAGACTTCCAAAGAAAGTCCAGTCCACGAGAATCATTTCCGCAACCGTTGACTTATTACCGACCAAGAGGATAATTTCCTTGTCAACTGTCAAATTATATCGCATGCGGATTCTCTCCACGTCGCCACCTTCATTCGACAAACCCGACGACGGCCTGTCTGTGGGAGCTTGATTCTTCTCGTCCTTCTATCAGCTGAACGACAACAGACGCCGTCCGGATCAATCCGTCAAATAACGCGGAAAAGTTAACATCGCGGATTCACTAAAAGACGAAAAGACAGAAATTCCCAAACAAATAAACTCTCATCGTTGTCCTCCGCGATAAGACATCGCGATCGGAACTTCATCCAGGCTAACATCCAAAGGAAGCCCAGCTCATCCAACTGATTCTGAAGTCAACGACCTCCTCCCCGACCAAACCGACCTACCTTCCAGGCAACGGTCATGACGGAGTTCACGTAAGAAGCAACGAAAGAACTTCCGCAACTTACATAACCGTCGTCACGCGGAGTTACGAAGAGCGCGTCTCATCCCTACCACTCCTCATCTCTGTCTTCTATAAAAGAGGGATTGTAAGGGATGAACAGAGGTATAAATGAAAAGTTTGGTTCTGGTTACTTTCGGTTACCCGTGTGTTCACGCTCACCCCGCATCTCCTTCACTCCCATTCCGCATCATCTTCTACTCCGAGTTCTATCCTTCCCCTCTGATCCCCCCCACGTTCTGTCGCTTTCCATTCTTCCCTACCAAAGAGTCAACTAGGATATCTGCTATCACCGGACGTAATTCCGGAGCATTGCTTCCAGTTTCGATCAGGTATTCATTCCTCGCTCTTTCCTGGTAATAATAGTTCTTTCCTAAGTCTATAAGTCCACATTAATTTATACGTCCTCCTCTACTTTCACCGCCCCCATCATCTTCCGACACCCTATCACCTATTCCGTATCTATTTCCCTATTCTCTCTGTCACTCTTACCATTATCCGCTATTCCATATTATTTAATATAATATCTTCCCACTCCCACGTCCGTGCTCTCTCTTTCAACATCTCTTCCACCTCCTCTACTCATTCTCATATCATATTTACAATCGCTACATTATTACTTATTACATATCCTCTATTTTTCTATTTCTCTATATTATCTTCTCTAAATTCTAAACCTATTCTCACTGATATCTCATCATAGATCCTCCAATAAATTTGTAGGACTATTTCATCATTAACTCATCAGGTTTTCTCCTCCTTACATATTTCTTTCATCACATCTTCATCTTCAAACCTTCATATTCATACATAAACATACCTTCTTAGAAATATCCTACATCAGAGAGAGAGAGAGAGAGAGAGAGAGAGAGAGGAAGAGACATAAGAGAGAGCAATTATGAGGAAGAGAGAATTAAAACTATGCCCTTATTGGGCTATATGGTCTCACTATGATTTGGAGGCTATCCTAGGGTTCTCACAAATCCTAAGAGCAAGATATTTGAGGATAGGAGGATCTATCACACAAAACGAGAGGAATGGAAATACCTTGATGGAGATTCTTTAGTGATGTGATCTTGATTGAAGAAATTCAAATCTTCTTGTAGATTACTCCTTGATTTGAGAGAAAATAAAAAGGGAAAGAAGAAGAAATGATTGAGAGAAGGAAGAAGGAAGAGAACAAGAGGGATAGATGAAGAAATCGCAGGGCGCCGGGAGGGCGTTGGGAGGGCGCGCGGCAAGGCGCCGGGAGGGCGCAGCGAGGGCACGCGCGGGGCACGACGGCGGGTGCATGGGACGCGAAGGCGGGTGCGTGGGACCCGGCGGCGGTGGGCACGCAGGGCGCGGCGGCGGCGGCGACAGTGGTGGGGATGTGGTAAGAGGTGGTGGCGGCGACGACTGCGGCACTGGAGTGTGCGGCGGGGGCGGTGGCGGCAGCGATGGCTGTTGGACCCCTTCCTCAACCTTCTTTGAGCAGTCACTCGAGAGGTAGTTCACTCCTTTCTTTCTTCAAATGACGACTAGGGATTGGGGGGGGAGGTTGATAACATGCATTTATAACTTGAATTCTTATCTTAATTAACTCATATTCATGCTTATTTTATGTGAATATGATGCATGTTATCATATTTTTTAGGGATTTTCTCCATTGGCATGTCATTTCACTAAAGTTGATATTTATGCATAAATTAGGGATAACTCATGTTTAATAGATGATTAATCTTTTGTTTAAATTAATAGAAGTTAATATCTGTTATTGAATGAGTTTTGACTTTAGTAAGTGTTTGGAAGGATGAGTTTATGATGAATTTATGATTCAAAATGTTTAATGAGAAATGATTTAAGTAAATTTTAATTCATCTTGATTTCTTCTTTCTAAATATATTTTAAATGACATGATATTAAAAAGAAAAGAATTTATGATCAAATGGAGAAAATTTCAATTAAAAAGGAGTTGTATATATGAAATTAGGAATTTCTGAAGTTTTCTGCCTTTTTCTGATTTTTATTTGATTTTTAAATTGATTTTTTTATGAATTTTTATAGTAAAATCGCAAAAAAAGGGGGTTATTTTGGTCCACAGGCCCCCGAAGGATGACGTGGCATGCGTACCTGACGTGGCGAGCGGACGTGGCGCGCGAGACCACTGGCGGATGCGACGTGGCACTGAGGCCACGTGGCAGGGCCACCGATGGCCCACGTGTGGCTGACACGTGTGCGCGTGGCTGACACGTGTGCGCGAATATATCATATATAGTATACCATAGGCTATAGTAATATAAGCCTATTCTTAGAACTGGCTATCGATATAATGCGCTTCCCTATTTAAGCGCAAGGTTTCATGCCATTTCCTCCGTGTGGGACTATGTTCCCACACGGTTTTTATTTTGCGGGGACGCGTGGCAGCGAGAGCGTCGGATGCGGGCGGAACGGCCGAGATCGCGTGGACCCGAGTCCACGCGATCGGGAGACTACAACACGTGCTGAAAATCTAGAGTAAGTGAAATGATCTCGGGGCTTACCTTTCGCCACGTGGACGCGTCGAGAGCGTCCGATCTTCGCCGAGACGAGGACTACGCGATCTACATCAGACGGCGGAGAGGTCATCGCGAGATGGACGCTCCGGATTGTTCACAGTAGCCTTCATCGCGATCTTCAGATATGGACGGCTGGCGATGGACTCCCCTCTTGATGGCGATCCGACGGCCAAAGTGACGCGCGATCGTGACCCTCCATATCACTTGAAGTTCAAGCCATCGGACGGTGCAGATTAAACGTGGAAGAACCCCACGATCGCGGTCCGATCGGGGCACGATCGAGCCGCGATCGCACCTCTTGTCCCGCGGAATCGCCCCGACTTGATCCGACGAAGATCGACGGAGACCTAGGACCACGATCGAACCCCAATCGTAGCCCGATCGTGGCCCGATCGTGGTGCTAAAATCGTGGAAATGGGGGCTAAATCCACCGCTGAATTCGGGCAAAATCGTCGCGAAATTGGAGCCGCGTCCTCGCCAAGTGGAACCGCTCCCACCACCCTTACAAATCGCCTCCACGACCGCTCCAATGACCCACGATCGTCGGACCAAATTTCTCTTTAAAAAGCATGTATTTCTCCCTTTCAAACTTGACTTTTGATCGATTCGTGAAGGAATTAAGCAAATTTCGAGGAAGATCTTTAGTTCATCGTGATCCCCCCTGCGTTTAGACTCAATTCCGAAGGGATTGGAGCGGGATTGATCAGGAATTCCTCCTTGATTTCATCTAATTTTCTCCTTGAATTCCGAAAATCCGTGGTAAAGGATCCGAGCAAATTCACTCCAATTCGCGCAAATTGGAGCTTAATTCTCGTGGCAATTGGGTTAGTATGAGATTTGATCGATTATCAAGAGGTAATTTGAGTTTTTATTAGATTTAGAAGTTTAATTTTGTAAATTAGTTCATAGTGTTCTTCATTTTCCCCAAATTTCGGTCTGAAATTTTTCTGATTTTGAAAAGAGTATATCTCTCTGATTATAATTTCAAATCACTTGATTTTGATTTCATTGGATTCCTCTTTTTATCAGCTTTCCGTTGATAGCAAATTCATCAAATTCTGAGTTCATTTGACCCTTCAATTTGACGTTTGACCAAGGACTGTTAATCTTTCATCAGAAGTCAAACGTTGACTTTCGGGGTCAATTACTTTTTATTGACAAATCATAATTTGATAATTTAGATCTTTTTGGATTCCTCTGGTTCTTAGCTTTCCATTGACATAGAAATTGCAAGATTTGGATTTCATTTGGGCATTCAATTTGAAGATTTCCTCTGAGGTGTCAATTTCGGGGATTTTCTGATCATTGATTTTCAATAATTCATAATAAATCCATTTATTATCCAAAAATTACGAAATATATATCATTAAATTACATTTTCTCTCTAGTTTCCAAATATCTAATTTTCGTAATCTTCTGACTCTGTTTGATTCTCTGAGTTTGCAGAACACCTACTGCTGGTCAAAGTCAACACTTTGACTTTAACCTTTGACTTTTCTTTGTCAAATCCGAGATTTCAATTCTTAAAACTTCTTATTTATCTTATTTATATCATTTCCATATCTTAAATCTTATTTTCTCTTATTTAAAACTCCTTTTAAACCTGAGTTTGACCAAGTCAACTCTGCGATTAAAGTCAACCTTGCTCTCTGTGGATCGACCCGATACTTACCCAATACTTGATTATTATATCTTGTCTTTGTGAGTTCGGTTTTATAAATTTTGTTTGACCATCGTCTTTGTGTTTTAACGACGCACGAAAACGACACGTCAGAGGTCCCTTCCCCTTTTCTAGAGCCCAAAATGGGCCGAGAGGGGAAAGGGCCTACTTGAGGCCCACGAACCTAATAGGCCAACATAAATAAAATGAAAACCGCCAACAACTCCTTCTCCATCGTAGTGTAATTAAGTTGAGCGTCGGCTAGTGTCTTGCTCGCGTAACTTATGGCGGTCGGCTTTTTGTCGATTCGCTGCCCCAAAACCGCGCCCACTACTAAATCAGAAGCATCACACATAATCTCAAAAGGTAAGTCCCAAATAGAACTTTGTAAAATAGGCGCTTCCACTAAAGCTTGCTTCAGCTGCATAAAGGTGTGCTTCCCTTCCTCCTCAATGATAAAGTCTTTTTCCTTGCAAAGAAGAGAAGTCAGTGGTTTTGAAACCTTAGCAAAATCCTGAATAAAGCGACGATAAAAACCGACATGCCCTAGGAAACTTCTAAGTTCCCTTATCGACTTAGGGAGTGCAAGGTCTTGGATTACCTCAACCTTGGCCTTGTCCACTTCCAAACCTTTGCTTGAAACTAAATGTCCAAGCACTATACCTTCTCGCACCATGAAGTGGGACTTCTCCCAACTAAGAACTAGGCGTTTCTTAACGCAAACGTCGAGGATTTGCGTTAAGTGCTCCAAGCACGCATCAAAACTCGGGCCGAAAACTGAAAAAGTCGTCCATGAAGACCTCCATGCTCTCTCCTATAAAATCGGAGAAGATGGCCATCATGCACCTCTGAAATGTGGCAGGGGCGTTACATAGTCCAAATGGCATGCGCTGAAATGCATATGTGCCAAATGGACATGTAAACGTCGTCTTCTCCTGATCATCGGGGTGTATAGCTAGCTGATTATACCCCGAGTAGCCGTCTAGGAAGCAATAAAATCCTTGACCTGAAAGCTTGTCAAGAATTTGGTCAATAAATGGCAAGGGGAAATGGTCCTTTTTCGTCGCCGCGTTAAGCTTCCGATAGTCGATGCAAACTCTCCACTTCGTCGGAAGACGCGTCTGAAGTTCTTCGCCCTTGTCATTTGTCGTCACGGTGATCCCCGCCTTCTTGGGGACAACATGCACCGGACTGACCCATGGACTGTCGGAGATGGGATATATGATACCTGCATTAAGCCATTTAAGAATCTCATCCTTAACGGCATCCCATACCTTAGGGTTGAGCCGTCTTTGTGCCTCTCTAGAGGGACGAGAGTCCTCCTCTAGGAAAATGCGATGCGTGCACAAAGAGGGATCAATTCCCTTAAGGTCCGACAAGTTCCATCCGATTGCTTCCTTCCTCGCTCGCAAGACCGCCAATAGTCTCTCCTCCTGGTCGTGATCTAGCTGCGAGGATATAATAACGGGGTTAGCACTATGATGATCAAGAAAAGCATATTTCAACGTCGAAGGTAACGGTTTTAGCTCGGGTGACGTCTCGCCAGAGGGAAATGGAGCATCCTCGGGCTCCTAGAAGCTCCTATCCTCAATAGCCGCCATCGCCTCCTCGATACAACTCGAGATCTCCGGATCCTCGTAGATATCGACAGTGCCTACCTCATCAGACTCATGCGAAGGATGTCGCATCAACTTGTTGATGCCCACCTTCATCGTGCTATCTCCAACCTGAAAAATAACTTCACCCTTGCCCCAATCCGTGATTGCTTTTGCAGTAGCTAAAAATGGTCTCCGTAGTATGATGGGAGAGTCGGTGAGGTCCTTCGTGGATTTCATATCCACGATAATAAAATCTACCGGAAAGTAGCAGTTTTCAACCTTAACTATCACATCCTCTACTACCCCGTGAGGTCGTCTCACGGATCCATCCGCTAAGCTCAACTCGATAAATAATGGCTGCAACTCGCCAAGTGGACAAACATCATACACTCCCTTCGGGAGAATATTGACACTAGCCCCAGTGTCGAGGAGAGATCGAGTGAACGTCCTCCCCCTATCTCACAACTAATCATGGGAGCTCCCGGATCACGTCGCTTACGAGGAAGCGTACTCAGCATGATGGAACTAATGGTCTCACTCATATGGATACGTTTCGGCTTCCTCACCGGGGTACAAAGTCCTTTCAGGAACTTTGCGTAGGGTGGAATATGCTGGATGGCATCTACTAATGGGATGGTGATAGTAACCTGCCTAAAAGCCTCTAATAAGGTGTCATCACTATCACTCGTAGGGACTTTAGGCTGGCTCACTAACTGAGGATATGGCACCGGAGGTTTGTAAACCTCGGGATTGGGCTCTGCCCTACTCTCCTCATCGGGTGCCTCCTCATCCTCGGAGTCCTCCTCCGGAATAATCGTGGGAGATGGACGATCGTCCTTCTCCTCAAGCGGGTCCTTGCGGCGCTTGTGGTCCGTATGAGGATCCACTAAGACCTTGCCGCTACGTAGGCCCGATATGGCATGTGCCTCCTCCGATGCACCATCAATGCAAACTTCGTTCACATTATGAGTGCGGCTCGACGATGCTTGACCTACATTCCTAGGATTTGCTAAAGGTTGGGAAGGTAATTGATCACTAAACTCAACACGCTTACCCTTCCTTTGCTCGGTAGAAGCATCGGAGCATTGGGCTTTAGCCCCTTCGACTCGGTCGAGTCGGTCGCTAACCTCATTCAGTTTACTCATCATTTGTGCTAATGCACTCATGACGGGGTCAACTGAAGGTGCCGGAGGTGGAACAGCCGGTGGCGGTGTGACCGCTCGGGGAATACCAGGGGCAAAAGATGTCGGCCTCGGGTTCCCCATATACTGCGGCGCGGATCCGTAGGGCTGATGATATGAAGTGTGCTGCCCGCTCCGCTGCTACATATAAGTAGGGTTATGAAAACTAGAATAACCCTGATTCAGGTAGGTCGACCTACCCGCCTAGCTCAAACCTGGATATGTAGTATGGTTTGGCCGAAATGGAAACTGTCCTTGGATTGCCATCACGGGGCAATCCAGCTCTACATGCTCAAAACTAGAGCAATGTGAACACGGCAAGACATCAACATGTGAAACTGGCGCGAGGCCATGACGAGACGACACCGCGAGGTCATCAATTTCACACGGTCTCGTGTCAAAAATTATTCCGAACTTACCAATTTGGGGAATTAAGAGTGAATTGAAGGGTATAATGGTAAATAAGGGTCGAATCCACAGGGAATTAAGGTATTTTTGAGATATCTTTTGGAATTTGGTCAAATTGGATGATGAAATGAGGTGAGAAATTAGGAAAAATGGTAGATTTAGAAAGAAGACTTCAAATCAATTCCACGGAATCAAGAATCATCGAATTTGGACTTGAATTCGCGGAGAAATCGCAAATTGAAGTGGAGAGAAATTTCGGAACGTAAAATCGTGATTTTGAGCTAAATTTGATGAAATTAAATCCTAAATCCTAATCTAAACAGAAATTAAATATAATAGGAAGATAATCTAGGAAAAACCGCTTCCACTAAACTCAATTAGTGATCGAAACGAGGCGATTAAACGGATTAATCGCCGAAAATGTGAAGAACGCAAACGTGAGCTTCAAGCTGCAATTTCTCCCTCGATTCTCCACCAAATCTTGATTTCAACCCCTCCGTGGCTACGGAAATGAAAGAGGAAGAGGATGGAATCAAGAGAAACGAGAGGAATGATGTCTAGACAGTTCAATTTGATTGAAATCCAACTCGAATGCTTACAAATGTCGAAGAACAAGTCATTTTATAGCAATTTTGGGCGTAACCGTCCGATCGTTTCGATCAACGGTTACGATGAAACGGTCCATCGTGGACCGTTTCAATTAGTTCGCGATCGTTGGATTGAAGATGGAGCGCCAGGATGATCCCATCAATAAGCGTTATAAAAACGCTTGAATCGCGTCCTTTGATTCTTGATCCGACGGTCCGGATGATCTCCGCGCGGTTCAATCTGGACCGTTATAACTCCTCTTTAATTAGCACATGCCCTTTGATTGATCGTGGTCCGTACTCCATCCGATCGACGCGCGAGATCGATGCGTCATCCCAACCCAACGATCCTCGTCGTGCCACGTCCTGCACGTTAAAACACTGTGTGGGACTTTAGTCCCACACGAAAAAAATTAGTGGAATCCGTCGGGTTTATAAGGCCCGACGGATAAGAGTATTCGAATACCCTTCCGGGCTACGGAAGGCTGAATACCTCTTTATATATAATATGTATAATATATGAATATAATATATATGCATCGCGTAGGCGTCGCGTGGGCCCGCGTGGCGCTGCCACGTGGCCCTAAGTGCCACGTGGGACCCGCGCGAAAAACAAAAACATTTTGTCATTTTTTTAATTATTTTAAACATTTTAAATCAAAAATAAAATCGAAAAAAATCCAGACAAATCCCTAAAAATTGTAAAAATCATAACTTTCAAAATACAACTCCAAATTAATCCAAATTTCTTTCATTTGATCTGAAATTTAATTATCTATCATTCTAAAAAGTCAAATTATTTAAATAACAAGAGATTTAATTCTTATTTCAAAAATACATTCATTTCTTTAAGATTTTAACTTTAGAAAATTAAATGAATGTTCATAAACATGATTTCTCTCATTATATAACTTTGAAAACCATTTATAATCTCAAGTAAAGATGGGTTATAAAATCTTTAATCTTTAATTCATCATAATTAGCCCTAAATTAATGCATTTTGAGATTATAACATCTTTTTTCTCAAAAAAATTTCATCATAATTTTCGTCTCACTCTTTTCTGACATTCTTAGATATATATACTTGCTGTTTTTGTGATCTTTTTGGCTTTAGATATGCATAGGAATCATAGGAACCGAGGAGGACGATAGTGTCAGCGACCCACGAGGCATACACG